>JABUQX010094029.1:0-22314 GCA_015478945.1 Trachelipus rathkii
AGAAGATTATAAACGCGGTAACACTTGCGAATAAAATAATCAATGTCATTTGCTCACAAACTACAAACCTGGCCAAACGTAAGAAAAATAATATTGTTTATAAACTGATTAATTATTTATATTTTTATCAAACTGATTAATTATTATTATTATCTTACACGCCTGTAAAGGTTGTGGGTAGATAGATATATTTCGCGTGTCTACACACAAAAACTTAAATATATATTAGAAATTCACGGCATTAGGTACAAATATTTGAAATGCTGACAACCACAACGTGAGCGCAGCACAGTTGCCGTACATAAATGTATAGATATCTATCGATTCTTTTAGGCTATTACAATATCTATTAAATTGTGTGATATATTTTAAATCAGTTATGTACTCTACTTGCACTTTCAAATTTGGTATCGATTATTAATAGATCACCGCCTTTGATCAATCGTTAACTGCTACAATACACAAGTAGTCCAGTACATTTTATTTTATATACCAACATTTTTTACATTTTTTAAAAATTTTCAATAAACATACTAAAATTAGCATAAAACAAATTCAAAATAAAAAAATGTCGTCTTTTATAATAAAATTCAATTAAGTTTTTTCCAAAAATTTTTGTGTGAAAATTTATACAAAATTGTTTTTGGGAGTCGAAAGGAGTCGGTTTTTTTTTCATCGACTCCGACTCCGACTCCCAACTTTTTGAAAACCGACTTCCCGACTCCGACTCCGACTCCTTACCCCTGAAAAACGCTCGACTCCGACTCCGACTCCGACTCCCCATCCTGGTATATATATATACATATATATTATCTATATATATATATTATAATATATATATATAATATATATATATATATATATAATATAAATAATATATATATAATAAATATAATAATTCAGTGGCGACTCGTGGTGGAAATGGATGGGGGTGGATGGTCATGTGGAAAGGATGGAAATGTAGTCGGTGTTATAGCGGCATGTATAGTGGCGATGTGTCTGGGAACCGCCGGCTTGGGACGACGACGAAAAAGTGATTGAGTCAGTGAACGAATTGTCTGAAAGGAAGAAATGTGAGTTTGGCAGAGGTGAGAATAAAGGTGCATAATTAGGCAGTGAATGGCGGGGTTTTGTTTGAGGGTATTGGTTGTGCCACCTGGGCCAAGGGATGAATCCTTACGTTGACGATTTCCATAGTGAGGGTCCGTTGGGTCCCAGAAGCTCTAGGTGGATTTTCTGTCTGTAACGAGTTCTCACTACTTAATGTTACAGAGGGGCGGTACAGCTGGGCTTCGCTTTTGACTTTTGTCAATATCTCTACGCTTTTCTTTCCGATGCATGACACGCACCTTACCCCGAGTCTTGGGGAAAACAGGTAGATAAAGAAAGAAAGAAAAATTAAAAATAAACGATTTAAATTGCCTACAAACAAATGTCAAAATAAAAAAAAAATGTACGTCTTTTATAATAAAAATTCAATTAAGTTTTCCAAATTTTTGTGTGAAAAGTTTATACAAAATTGTTTTGGGAGTCAATAGGAGTCGTTTTTTTAAATCGACTCCCGACTCGGACTCCCGACTTTTTGGGAAATCGACTCCCGACTCCGACTCCTTACCCCTTGAAAACGCTCGACTCCCGACTCCGACTCCCCATCCCTGATATATATCGAGGGTGGCACCTCTCGCAGGAGAGGAGGGGCGTGTTCTTTTGAGGATCCACCACCACCACGCACTCGCCCGACCTTCTTGAAGTCCTTTGAATATCTGATTTCCAGGAAAGGGGAGAAAAAAAATCAATGCACTATTATTATGCAACACTTAAAAAAAATCAGCTATAAACCCACAATCCCTAATCAAGAAGACCCCCCTCCCCCCATTCACTCCCCTAGAAGTAGAAGTACTCAACACTATCAAAAAAAAAAAAATTAAAAACTCACATCACAAGCAGTCAGTCAGACTAAACTAAATATCCAATATTCATTTCAAATACTTGGAAATCAAAGCTAATACAGCCCTAAATCATATATTCAACGTTACATTGCAAACTAACACTCTCTCATCACTGTGGAAACATGCACATATAATTCCTATACTAAAGCCAAACAAATCACCTAACAACGTAGCCTCGTATAGACCTATATCATTGCTCTTTACAATATCCAAAATATTAGATAATTTAATCCTAACTAGAATATATCCTTATCAAACTCTCAACATGGATTTAGACAAAAAAAAAACTCCACAACCACTCTCCTTACCGATCAAACACAAAACATCATTACTGGTTTTAAACAAACTCCTCCCCCCTTTCTCACATTCTCCTGGTAACAACTGACATTAATAAGGCATTTGAAATAGTTCCCCCCCCCCCCATCACATTTTAATAAAGAATACTAAACACAATATAACCATCAAAGACCAAAAATAATAGCAAATTTTCTGTCAGGTTGTACAGCTTGTCATACAAGGACGTCACTCCTCTCGTACATACAAATTATAACACGGAATCCCCTAGGGAGCCATCCTTTTACCAACGCTTTTTAACCTTTATATGTATGATCTAGTACTATTTCCACATCACCTTCCATAAAAATTAATAGCTATGCAGACCAGGGTTGTGGAGTCGGTTAAAAAATTTTCCGACTCCGACTCCACCCTCTTGAAAATTACCGACTCCAACTCCGACCTCTTGAAAATTACCGACTCCGACTCCGACTCCGAATCCACCCTTTTGAAAATTACCGACTTTGACTCCGACTCCACCCTCTTCAAAATTACCGACTCCGACTAACAGACCTCTTTTCAAAAATTGCCGGACTCCGACTTCCACTCTCTTCAAAACTACCGCCTCCCGACTCCGATTCCGACTCCACAACCCTGATGCAGACGACCTAACAATCACAGCTCAAAACTCTTCTATATAAATACAGCAATATATAAACCAGCTAGAAGAGTGGATAACAGCAAACAGAATGACTGCATCACCTCAAATTTCCTTTATCACATTACTTACACCAAACAGAAGAGAAGCAAACATTCCCCCAATAGTTATCTATCACCCAATAAACTCACTCCCAATAAACAACCCACCATTATAGGCTTAACTTTTGATACACATATGACATTCACCCCTACATCAATAATATTACTTTTAAAGCCACGCATAAATTAAATGCGCTGAAAGTACTAACTGGGACAAACTTTGGCAAGCATAAAGAGACCTTCAAAATATATACAGATAATACCTCCATCCCTTTTCTAAACTACTAATCACCTGCCTGAGCGCGATGGTAGCGTACTGGTACACTCATACCTAATATATGTTTAATCCAGATACCTAATAATGATGCTAATACTTTCACATTGATATCTCCAAAAGGTAAGTTCACACAACCTTCCGAGAAGACAATGAGGTGTTATGTGCAAACAATGTTTCAAATTTCTTAAATTAATTTGAATTTTTATCAATAAATCCTTTTTGGGTTTTAATTTATTAACCTTAATTACTCAATATTATATTCTTTAAATAAACTTTCTTGAAGGGAGAGAGAGATGATGAGGAGAGAGAGGAGAGAGAGAGGAGAGAGAGAGAAGAGAGAGAGCAGGAGGTGAGAAGAGAGAAGAGAGAGAGAGAGGGAAATGAGGAGAGAGAGAGGAGAGCGAAGAGAGAGAGAGAGAGAGAGAGAGCGAGAGAGAGAGAGAGAGGACGAGAGAGAGAGGAAGAGAAATATATATTATTATATATATATATATATATATAATATATATATATAATATAGTATATATATATATATATAATTATAATATTAATATATATATATTATATATATATAGTATATATATATATCGGTTATATATTCTTCCCTTTTTTTCTTTCTTTCTTTATCTCTCTTTTCCCAAAGACTGGGGTAAGGTGCGTGTCATGCCTGAAAAAGAAAGAGTAAGAAAGAAAAAATAAATGTCGAAAAGAAGCCCACCCTTACCGCCCCCTTCTGTACCATTAATTAGTGAGAACTCGTCACAGACAGTAAAAATCCACCCTAGAGCTTCATGAAACGCGACGGACCCCACTATGGTAAATCGTCATGTAAGGGTTCACCTTGGCCCAGGTGGGCCACAACCGTACCGCCTAATCAAAACCCCGCCATTCACTCCTATTTTTCAAATTTTTATTCTGCCTCTGCCAAACTCACATTTCTCTCCTCAGACATTCGTTGTGATCAATCCACTTTTGCTGGTTCTCCCACCGGTCGGTTCCCAACACACTCGGCCCCTATACATCCGCTTAACCAAGCCGACTAATCATTTCAAATTCCTTTCCACTGACAAAACATCTCAACAATACTTTCATTTATTCTCTTCATTACCCCTTTTTTACACCACAAGCCTCTCTAATACGTTCATTAAGTCGTTATTTCAATCTTCTCACTACCTAGCATGCCCTAAATGGTCCATCTGAACACATTGAATCTTTAGATCTATACTCTTATTCCCAGACCATAGTCTCGCTTACTATACAATAACATCAGGTACAACATACGCCTCGCTCCATGTAAGACCCCGAGCTGCACTCAAGATTAGTCCTTTACATTCAAATAACGATTTAATTGCACCGCAACACTTTCTGCCATTCACAACTTTCCTACTACAACTCTGCAATCATCCGTTTCCTTCTCATCCAACACATACCTAAATATTTAAACTCACACTTGTTCCAGCTGCTCCACCATCTAACATAACTTCAAACTGAGTACTGTCCTCACTCACGAACCATCAAATTACTCTATCTAATACTATATATATATATATATATATATATATATATAATATATATAATAATACTATAAAATATATATATATATTATATATACTATATATATATATATTATATATATATAATATATATTATATGAATGAATTGTATGAAAATATTCACAATATAAATAGAGGTGTTTGAAATGATGGAGTAAATGGAAGAGTGGAGGGTGCTCTACCTATTATAAGCGATTGATTGCTTTTGTGTGGTGAATCTGATAGATTTGGAGAGGATTGGTAGAAGCGATTTTGGTTTGGCAAAATGTGTAAAAGGAGGGGTTTGGGAGTAAACGGTTTGAGATAAGGTTATGGTTGTGAGTGAGACAGTCCTTGGTGAAATTATGTTAGATGGTAAGCAACTGGAACGAATGCCTGAGTTTAAAATATTATATTATTTGGATGAAAAGGGAACGGATGATTGCAGAGTGTGGTAAGAAAGTTGCGAAATGCAGGCGAAATTGCTGGGTGCAATTAAACATCCCTTGGTGGAAGTTGTAATGGGACTCAAGCTCTTGGAGTGCGCTTAGGATCTTACATGAGGATATGTTGTTATCTGTGTTAATGATGTATAGTAGTGAGACAATGGTCTGGAATAAGAGGTATAGCTCTAAAGTACAATGTGATCAAGGATGGACAATCTAGGGATGTGCTTAAGTGTGTACATAGAATTGATAAAAATGAGGAGTGAAACGTATTTGAGAGTTTGGTGTTGTGTGAAGAAAGGGGTAATGAGAGAATATAATGAAAGTACGTTGTGACTGGTTTTGGTCATTGGAAAGGATGGATAATAGTCGGTTGGCTAAGCGAATCCTGGGGATAAGGTGCGTAGTATCCACAGGAAACAGAAAGGTAGTAGAAGAATATGACGCAATCGACAAAAAAGAAAGCGCCAGCCTTACCGCCCCATTTACACCTTTCAGTGAGAACTCGTCCAGTCAGAAAATCCCCAGAGATTCACGGGACCGCGACGGACCCTCACTATGGCATCTCGTCAATATAGGGTTCATCCCTTGACCCAGGTGTCCCACAACCATCATAATATAGTATATATATATATTTTATAATATATATATATATATATATATATATATATATGAATATATATATATATATTATTATATATATATATATATATATATATATATATATATATATATCAAAATTGCTTGGCATGAAAATATTACCATGTTAATAAAGTATATAGATTTTTTATTATTATTTTAGAGGCTTGGAACTGAATTTCATTAGAATATGTGTGTGTGTGTGTGTGTGTGTGTTGGTATGTGTGGGCGTGTGAAGAATTAATATTAATAAACAAAAATTTTAAATTTATTGTTACTTTAAAAAAAAAAATTCAGTTTATAATTTTCAACAAAAATCATTTAAATCTATGAAGTTTAAACAACCATAAATGAATTTGTATATTTCTATTCTAGATTACAACTACTACTAACTAGTAATAACTATAATGTGTAGAAGTACCTGAAATCTACGTTCCTCAATGGACAACCTCTTTTTTGGACTTTGTTTTTTAGAAGAGTCATTCGACACAATGGTTTCTTTAATCTCAGTAACCCTTTTCGACTTCTTTTTCTTATTGGTTTCCTTTATCTTCTTGGAAGGCGGAGTGAAATCACAAAAATCATTATCTATTTGAATAAAATTAACAATGTAACATTTAAATCATACGAAACAAATTAAGAAATTATATTATTTATTTCTCTTTCTTAAAAAATAATATTTATTTACTCTACACCTTAAAAAAGCATCCTAATGAGTAGAAAAAATGCTTAAAGAATCTCAACTCCTTAACTAACATAATAGACAGACACAAATAGCCATTATAATAAATGAATATTACTAGTTGTGAAAGATATATGAGGAGCTTAGATGTAGAATGGTATTATGGATATTTTCTTCGAATATTAATAAGTAAAATAGAAAAGAGAAGTTGGAAGGGGGGGATATAGAGTGTTTGATTACCCTAATTGAACTCTTTCCAAGAGAAGAAATATTTTTACTTTTATTTTCATAACTTATTTGGAGTCATTTAGATTTGAGCCATCCAATTTCAAATTTAATTGGAAAAAACAGAAAATTAAGTGAACCATCTATTTTATTGTATCTTTCATACTCTCCTTCCAATAGATATTAGAGATTAAGAGTAAATTTCACTCCCCCCATAATTAATATTGAAATTGTCCTGGTTGCCAACATTAATCAAACTTATTTATTGGAACATTGCTAAAACACCAAATTCACCCATTTTGTTATATTTAATACTTTTAGCTTAATGACCATTGTAATAATCAACGTTACTCTACTTTCACATTTCCAAACTGATTATGTTTGAGTATTTGAGGTGATTATGCTGATATCTCCATTTCCACCATCTCCTTACCCATTTATTTCATTTACCCGACAATAGTTTTTCAGTCTCCACCAAATTCATCCCTTTAATTAGCGATCTTCCATTCCTATCTATATCTTGTATTGGCTTCCAGTCCACTACTTACCATCACTAGATTCATTTTCTGGGACAAAATATTTGATTGGTTTTGGTGTTCTGAAAAAAAAAAAAAGAAATAAATTCAATTTTCCACTGTTATAAAACAAGTAAAATAAACAAACCAAATATTTATTTTCATATTTCTTGTACACCGTCACAACTCGCGATTATACTTACAAATCTATTATAATATTATTAAAATACAATTACGATGTATTGATATTAAACACTCTTAATGTTTCACAATGGTATACTAATAATGTAATAAAATCATTATGAAATATTAATAAATTAATATTTAATAATCATACTTATATCACATTATTATTAGTTAGGAACTAGCAATTTGCATAATATGAAATCAAATGTTACATAATTATAACTTCGTTGCAAGAAAAAATACTCTTAAGCAAAAAAAATTGATTCCATTTCATTATTTTTATTTTTTTTTGTAATTTTTGAAACAATAAACCAAAGAACAATGATCAAATTATTGTGACTGTTCATTCTCTTACTTGTACTGTGTAAGGTTTCCTATGTAAATGGGGTCATATAAAAATTAAAAGATGTAAAATTAAAGCATAATAGTACAAAAATATGAGCAAGGAAATTCAAAAACAAGTTTCTCTGTCAAAACTAAAGACATACTAATCACTTAATCACAAAATTTAAATTCTAGAAGAAGAATTATAAACATGGGAAACATTTTCGAAAGTACCAACTTGCCAAGTGATAAATCTTATAAAAATAATTTAATTTTTTTTATGCAGGTCAAATATGCTATTCCTATTATTAATTGTAGGCTATTTTTAAAATAACAAATAAAAATTAAAAAGGTATAAAAATTTCTTACAGAAATAAAATAAATTAAAAACTCAATTGACTTAAAAAAAAAAAACATTAAAGCAGAATTTTTAACATTACATGTCTTCATTATACATCTTTACACAATGAAAGTATTCATAAAAATGTTTAAGCTGATCTAATTAGTTGAAGTTATCAAGTAACAACATTAATAACAAATCTATATATTAGAACAATAGTATGGGACTTTTTCTCTTCAGAAGGTCAAAGGAAAAAATTCTAACTTATCAATGTTGTAAAATCTGGATAATTTCCTTTTAACTTTCTCACGACTCTAAATGTTCATATATCAAAATACTAAGGGTATAATTTCCAATATAGAGGTAATTATCTACCGTTAGTATAAGTAAATTTCCATAAATTGAAAAAATTAGTAGATTTTATAATGAAACGAAATTGTGAAAAAAAATTAATAAAAACATTTAGTTAATTAATGAACAAATAAAAAAATTAATTCCCGGTTTAATTCCAGAATTTTTTTTTTATATACACTAAAGGAAAATGGAAAATGGAATAAAAAACAATAGTCCATAAACTTGAAATTTTCAAGAGAAAAAAATCAATATATTTTGCAACAATAAATTTTAGTTACTTTGAATATTTCCTAGTGAAATATATTTTTAAAGCTTTGATTTAATTTCTATTTTTCACTTGTAAAGTTTATGTGTTCTCTTGATATTGTCATTAATTACTGAAACAAACATTTCTTTGATTGTGTTGGTTTTCCCTCCTGGATTTTGCAATAGACAATACAATTTTAATTTTTATTGAATTTTTGTAATCAAACCTCAAAATACACAGGCTTAAGTTGACTAACTTATTCTTCAAGTATAAATTCCCAGGTTTATCATCGATTATCATTCTAAAGTCTGTCATGATTAGGGGTGTACTGGAACTGAAATTTTCAGTTCCGGCCAGAACCAGAATTAGCTGGAATCACAAAAAAATTCCGGCTGGAACCGGAATTTCTAATGAACTTTCCTTTAAGTATATAGGAATGTAAAAAAAAATTCTATATAGCTTTCAATATATATATATATATATTAGGGATGGGCCGGATAGTGAATTAGCCGGATACACGGATATCCGCTGGGTGGCGGATATCGGCCAGATCCAGGATGGTGAGGGTGGCCGGATCTGGATGTTATCAGCAGTCTGTTATAGCGTCGACAGAGGTAACTAAATAAAAAAATTTATTTTGCTCATTTGGTAGTACCACAAGTTTGATTTAGATTATCTTTAATTCTAGAGTTTTATATTTTTAAAAAATATAATAAATTAGTGTACAAAATGCCCTTAAATAGAATTTCACATTTGAAAAATGCGAGTTTTTTTTTAACTTTGTTTTAAATGAAAAGTTATGGACTAGATTTTAATTATATA
This sequence comes from Trachelipus rathkii, assembly GCA_015478945.1. Taxonomy (NCBI): domain Eukaryota; kingdom Metazoa; phylum Arthropoda; class Malacostraca; order Isopoda; family Trachelipodidae; genus Trachelipus; species Trachelipus rathkii. The sequence goes on from JABUQX010094029.1 coordinate 9,571, forward strand.
TTTTTCCAGTGTATGCAGTTGAGTATGTTGGCTTTCAAACTGGCAAACTAAATTTTGTTTCCAAAGCAAGTACATAATTAGTTTAAATTAGCTGGGCTAACCGGCTGGATTCATCCCCACAATAAAAATTGATGATGGGGTGAATTAGGCCTCATTATTATTCTTATTTTTATGTAGCCTATTATTATTGACATTTTTATTACGTATAGCTAATTTAAATATAATAAACAGTTACTATATTAAGTAAAAATTAAAATAAAAAATGAAATTTATATGGAAAATATGAATTCAAAAGTGTCAAAAATTTGTCCCACGAGAATGAGGTGAATTGGGCCACCATTTTTATTCTTTCAATTTTGTTATCATTATTAAAATTTTAATTACTTATTACTAATTTTAATATAATAAACAATTTATATTAAGTAAAATTAAAAATATAAATTAGTTACATAAAAGAAATTTAAAAGATGGCTCAATTCACCCACAATGGTGGTCCATTCACCCACTTCCAAACTGTCTAAATCAGGGGTGTCAAACTCATTACCGTGGAGTGCCACGCTGACTACAAAACAGTCCTACGTGGGCCGTAAATATATATATATATATACATATATACTTAGCATATATATATATATACTATATATATATATATATATGTATATATATATATATATATATATATATATATATATATATTTAATTGATTAATAAAAATTGGTGAAGTTCAAAATAAATTATCTTGAAATTTTAAATTGTCATGGGCTGGGCAGCATGGGAAAGCTTGATGGTCGCATGCGGCCCATGGGCCGCGTGTTTGACACTCCTGGTCTAAATGATATCTTTATTTAAACTTTAATAAAACTATGATTATTAGAATTACATTATTATTATTTTGTGGTACTTATGGCGGCCTACTATAGGGCCTTGATTTTCGGAAAAAAAAAAATCAAAAAGTGTATTAAGGAAAGTGGGGAGGAAGTTATACCTAAAGTGGCCAATGTCACCCGCCCGACGCTATACCGGGATTATATATATATATATATATATATATATATATATATATAATATATATATATATATCACTTATATATATCTCTATATATATATATATATATGCTCACTAATATATATATATATATATATATATATATATATGGCCAGTCTCCAGATTAGGTGCCCCCTGTACCTAAAAAAAAAAACACTATATCTACATAAAAACTTAATATATTTTTAGAATTTAACTTACATTGTAATGCAAGAACTAAAAAAAAAAATTAATAAATTATTGTAAAATAATGGTAAAAAAATATTATAATCGTGCGTTTCAAAACTTAATTTAAACAAGATGCCCATAAAAAAATAAAGTAAGTGAGTTATTTATCAGTAAAATTTTATTAAAAAGATAATCACAAAATAAAAATTAAAAATTAATTAAAAATTAGATGTATATAAGTTGAATTAAGGTCAAGGTCGTAAAAAAGAGTAATTTATTGTTTTATCTATCTATCCATGAGAGTGAGTGTGTGTGTGTGTGTGTGTGTGTGTGTCATCAGTTTATTATTATTATTGTCTGACAACAAACCATTTTTTATATGGCTTTTCGAAAAGAAAATATTAGGGGGTCTCATGACTTTGGAGCAATTTGGGAAACGAAATTATATTGTTGTCCCTTTTTATCTCAAATTTAGTTTCTTCTTTAGAACATTATTATTATTACTTTTTTATCTCACTTTATTTTATTCTTCTTCATTTTCTCTATTACAATGTGCTGATTTCAAGAAATGTATTCAGTTTACGTAGCTATCATAAGTTTTAATACATGGGACATCTAATCTGGAGGCTGACCTATATATATATATATATATATATACTATATATATATATATATATATATATAACATATATATATATATATATATATGCTCTCTGCTCTTCTCTCATATATATATATACACTTCTGCTCTATATATCTAAAGAAATTGGACGTTCATAGTTTAAGTCTGTTCTGCAGATGCGCGGAATACCATAAAACTATAAAATTAGAATTGCAATTGCGATAATTTGAAAAATGTTATGGAATTGCAGTTGGCGGAATCCTATATCATACCGCAGTTAGAGGACTACCAAAAAAATTGTAGTTTCAGTGGAATGCCAAAATTTATAGTCCACAAATTTTATTTACACGTTGGCCATCTTTGTAAGTTTGATAGCAACACCGAAAAATCGTTTTTTCTTCTTCTTCTTCTTCTTCAAAGGATCATGTTTAAAACAGGTTTCTTTTATTTCTGATGTTAAATTTATCAATATTATAAATGATATTGGGTGTTACTATTAATCGACCGATTCTCAGTATCGATAATATTTAGTTCTGGATTGTCCTATAAAGTTATAATCGATTTGACCATTTATTCGTAGCATCTACTTTTTCTTAATAGCAGACGTATTTATTTCCAACAATGATTCGTGTTTTTATTATAAATTTCACCAAGAATGTGGTATATATACATTAAATAATACAATGCTTAAGCACATTAAAATAAGCAGTGGTAATTACTATTTAGTAATTTCAATACAAACGTGAATAAAATTATGGTGGTAAAAATTGCAATCAACATGTGTCTTAGTAGCTTAATTCCATTATAAATATCACATATTTTTACCATATATTTTAATATTTTATAATATATTAAATATCTATTTAAATAGAAGGTTTGCTTGTTTGTTTGTGTGTAAAAGGAGGGAGAGTATAGAAGTAGATAGGCTAATCATTATTTCTATAATACCCCTTTTTATTTTGCATTCGTGCGTGTCGGAAAGGAACAGTATATATGTATATATATATATATATATATATATATATATATATGTATATATAATAACATTAACATATATATCTCATATATATATATATATATATATGCTCATATATATATATTTATATATATATATATATATATATATATAATATATATATATATATATATATATATATATATATATATATATATATATATATATATATATATATATATATATATATATATATATATATATATATATATATATATATATATATATATATATATATAAAGATATATATATATATATTATATATATATATTTTCAAAAAAATACATTTGAATATTTTCCTAGCGAGGGAAGAACCTACTAAGGGAAGTAGTGGCTCGGGTTACATCAAACCAGATAACAATGATATCAGCCGGATGCTAGGATGAATCAAAAAACTTGGCGGATATCATTTATATTCTGTATATATATATATATATATATATATATATATATATATATATATATATATATATATATATATATATATTATATATATAATAAAAATTTAGTAAAAATATATATATAAATAGTATATATATATATATATATATAGGTATATATATATATACCGGTATATATATATTAAGAGATTTTGATATAGAATTTATTCATTAATTGATTGCAGATTTGTCATAATTATAACCTCACAAAATTGTTTTAAAATGCCAACATTGGTAAAAGATTTTTTATTATTAGTGATGTTACAAAATCTATAAGTGTAAAATATGCCAGAGAAAAATAAAATTAAGTAGTAGACCAAAAACATTTTAACACAATGCCACTTCATAAACATATGGAATATCATCACTGAAGAGAATATCTGGAAGTCAAAAATTTGGATAGTAAAAGGGAGAGTCCTGTATTTTCTAGAACAGAGGACACCCCAAAATAGCGAAAGATCCAAGATGTGAAACAAGTGAGTCTTGATAAGAAAAATTTCCCACACAACCATACCCTCTCACAAAACCCCACCAGTCACTCCTGTTATGGACCTTTCTTCTCACCTCTGCCAAGCTCGCATTCCTTTACTGGCTCAATCCACTGTTCCTTCGGTCTCCCAGCCAGTCAAATTCCCAGCACACTCACCACTATACAACCACTTAACCAATCAACTATCATCCATCCTTTGCAAATGACCAAACCATCTCAATGCACTCTCAGTTTTCTATCATTTACGCATTTCTTCACACTGCACAACTCCTTAATGAGTTCATTACTCATTTTATCAATTCTTCTCACACCTAACACGCCCTTAAGTTAGTGATGGGACGATTAATCGTCATCGTCATCGGCAAAAATCGGCATATTTTTTTTACATCGTCATCGGCAAATTTTGCCGATTAATTGAACAAATATTAAGAATTTTGAATAATATTAAAACTCAATAATAATAATAATAATAATAATAATAATAATAATAATAATAATAATTTTATATATATATATATATATATATATATATATATATATATATATATATATATATATATATATATATATATATATATACAGTATATATATATATATATATATATAAACATTTTGCCTATGGTGTGTATGGCATTCCAGTGCCTAATGGTTCGCCTTTCTGTTATGCGTTCATATCCACACTCATCCTCCAGACAACATATCATATACACATACTTATATTCACACCCCTCTTCTAGACAACATCTTACAGACATCCTATCCCTTATAATCCATACGTGTAGGGAGAAAAAAATTACGCATCGTATATCCTGCGTGTCATAGAAGGGTCGACTAAGGAGCGGTGGTAGTTAGGTTGGCTCTACTACCACTTGGCATCTTTTACTTAGAATGCTAATACATGCACACCGGAGAAGATAGTGATCGCATTAGCGCCTTCTATCCTTCGGCAAAATGTATGAATGTATCTGTATATGAAATGTCAGAGGAATAAATGTTGAGAGATAAGGAGAGAGGTGATGATTCTAACATTTAGAAGAGACAGTTTGCTCGCTAACATTGAAACAAAGATGAAGGAAACGGTGAAAATGGAGGGTGTGGTGTGAAATTGAAATGTGTGTGTGTGCTGGATTGGAAAGGAATGAGAGGGGGATGAAGGATTTTGCAATTATGATGAGTGAGTTGTGGTAGAGAGCTATGGTAGATTTTGTGTGTGTGAGTACTAGAAGTCTAAAGGTTAAATTTAAGTTTGAAAAGATCAAAATTTGTGTGGTTGCGACATATGATCCATCTGAAGGTAATGTTGAAAGAGTACGATTTTCTGGGATAATCTGAATGATGTTTTGGATGGGGGGAATAGGAGATTCAGTTCATTGCCACATATCTGCCCATTCAAGGATTTTTTTTTTACAGTTGTCACCACCACTCACGGGCAGAGCCCTATTCAAGGAGGGGGTGTATTACCCTCAAAAGTTCACCCTCTAGCGCGCAAGAGTACGCATATGAGCACAGGCCGCAGGCTTTAAAGTGAGGGGATTAAATTTAGTAGGAAATACAGAAGATGGAAGAGAATTCCTGACAGAGGGGGTGAAAGGGGAAGAAAAGGAAAGGGAGAGAAGCACCACAGCAAACTAACCTAAGTTAGCAATGTCAACACAATACTCGTGCGAAAGATACAGCACCCTATTGTTGCTACGAAGGCACGTCGTAAGGGTGATGGTACGCAGTAGGATTCCCTCGAGCACCGCCACTTCAGTACCCTATAGAATAAGAGATAAAGCACCAACATCGCCTTGCAAAGATAGAGGTCAAGTGAACTGGAAAAGTGCAGAACAGTTTATAAGCCTTTTTGCCGTTGACTCGATCTGTCCAAAAGCCAGGTGAAACCAAACTTTAGATATGAGAGCAGTACTCCATACATGGGGCGGATGAGACACCTTTGTATGGCGGAGCAACTGAGAAAAAGGAGGAAATTCTCCCAGTCACAGAACTTCCAGTTCTTTGAGGCGCCCTAGCAACCATTTGTGATGTAGAGGTTTCCAAGACATTTTTTGTTCATGTTAAGGCCAAGGATGTTTATTGTCAACAGGAGAGAACGACAGAGAAATAGAAAGAGACAGGAAGTTAGAAGGTATTTTGGAGAAAGGGAAATTTGTAAAAGTTGGGGTTTTTAAAGATTAGAATTTCCACAAAAGTTATTTCTAACATCCATCAAGCGAGAATAAAAATCGGAAGTAAGATGAGGCAATTCCAGAAGCAAAAGTGGAGCTAGAATTAGTGAGGTTAAGAATGAAGGAGGTCGGAGTCAAAAGCAGGTCACAGTGAATAGAGTTAGAGGTGCAGGTGAGAAGATCATTAATGAAGAATAGGAATAAAAGTAGGAGATAAGACAGAACCTGAGGAACACCACTATTGACAGAAAAGAAGAAAAAGAGAAGCCCCATCAACAACAGCCGATATTGAGCGATTTGAAAGAAAGCTAGATATAAGTAAGCTAAGAGAAGGAAACCCAAAGGAGGAGCTTGGAGAGCAGTGACACGTGCCATACTGCGGTCAGATGCTTTGGATATGTCAGCGCCACCACCCAAGTCTCCCGGTATTTCCTAAGAGCAAAAAACCATAAATGCGGTTTGATAGGAATGTATATCGCCAGTGAACTTCGTGCAGCGAGCCCATCACTGGCGATCAGAATGATTTCCGAGATGATCTAAAAGTGAGTTGATAAGAGTTTCAGATCTTGGGTGAATACCAAATTAGGAATCCTGCAAGGCGTAAGTTAGAAGGATCAGACGGCTTCCTTTTTTCGGGAATAAGTTGGACATGTGAGAGCTTCCAACACTGAGGGAGGGAAAGTGCTAGTATTGAGACATAAAGAATATAGTTGAGCTAGGGGCCGAAGAGATTAGCCCTTTCAGTTGGAGAATTAACAACACAATGATCAGATCAAATAAAGAGGGAGGAAAGGAAAGTTTACAGAAGTTGCTAGAGATGAAAAGATTTGTCAGTAGGAGAACCAAGGAGGTTAGCGCACTTTCCTTTGAAGAGGCCGCTTTGCTCGTCGAAGAGTATCCCTGCAACGTTTCTAGCTGAATAGAAAATAGCGAGAGTGATAGGAGGAAGACGAAAATTTTTCCACACTCGATAAGCACTCTCTCTAGCATGAATGGCCAGAGGAATAAGCACTGATCGAACCAACGGATTATGAAAAAGAAAGATTTAGTTTTGAAGAGATGAATGAGGAAAGAAAAATTTATCTGAAGAAGAATGAACCTGCTCATCCCATCAACGATTACAGCTTTCCCTCCTTATCTTTTAAATCTTTATACATCAATAATTTCAATCGGTACACGAGTAGCCAATTTGCTATCATCTGCAAACTTGGAAGCCTTACATTTAAGTCCCTGTCTAAATATTTTATACGTGTATGAGGAACAGCCACTTGACCTAAGAAATGGTTATGGACCACAAACATATCTCCTCATTTCCATTAATAGAAATACTTTTCATTTTCATTGATTAACTATTATTATTATTATATTATTGTGTATATTATTATTATTTATTGTACTATTATTATTATATTATTATTATTATTATTATATTATTATTATTAATATTACTATTATTATTATTATTATTAATATCATTGGGACTTAAGGGAATCAAAAATTTTGATGCGTAAATAATTTCAGGAGGAGTTGAACCCCTGACCTCTGTCTACGTAACATATATATATATATATATATATATATATATATATATATATATATATATATATATATATATACTTTAGCAATAACCAACCAACTCAGTAACTGGCATAACCAGCATATATATGCTCTTTATATATATATATAACTAATATATTATATGTAATACTAGATAATATATATATATATATATAACTTATATATATATATATATATATATATATATATATATATATATATATAAATAAATATATAACATATATATATATATATATAGCAACCTTATATATATATATATGTATGCTAACTATATATATCTATATATATAAATAACATATGTATATAATATAGTATAGTAATTAATATAACAATAACAATAACAACAATAATATGCCAACATATATATATATATATATATACTATATATATCTCACTTTTACTTTCTTTACTCTCTTTCTTCTTCTATATATCTTCTATGCTCTTATATACAGAAGAGAGAGAGAGAGAGAGAGAGAGAGAAATTTTAAAAATAGTTTTTTTCAATTAATCGTCATCGTCATCGGTGAAATTTGCTCTAATCTTCATCGTCATCTGCAAAAATTTCATAATCGTCCCATCACTACCTTAAGTATGTGTGTGTGAGGGGGTATGTGTGAGGGGTGTGTGTGTGTGAGGGTGTGTGTGTGTGTCTGTAAACTAATAAAATTTAATAAAAAACCTCATATAATATATAATCAAGGGAGGTCTAAAATAAGAAAAGTATTATTATTAGGTACCAATATTAAAGTTTGACCAAGCTATTCCCTGGTTGCCCGACTTTTAACCAGGTTTTACAATTTTAACATACCTAGTAAAACTACAACTGCCAACACTGATTTAGTACCTTAATTTAGACTGTAATAAAATCTTACCTCTTACTTCTGGAAAGTGACATGATGGAAATACACAAGCCTTATAACAAAATTTCAAGGAACCTAATGGTGGAGGAAGGAATACTAATGCAAATGTAATAAGATGTAAATCACCAGAATTACCTATATTCCTGAAAAAAAAAAGAAAAAAAGTTGGTAATGAAATTGGTAAGTCAAGTATAACTCAGCTAGCTGGAATTTTGTTTGCATCCATACATAAAAACAGGAAATGGTTTCTAATTTATGAAAAATATAATTAAAGTTTTCAATATTAAAACTTTTTCATTGTACATAGCAACAGCCATTTTGAATATTGATACCTCAATATCAAAATGAAATTATTGATTTGCAATAAAAGATTGAACTCCCCAGAAATCACAGGTTGAAAGGTACTGGGGACAGGGTTGGCAAAAACCAGGACTAAAAAATTCTAAACCTAACCCCTACTTTTTTTTTCTTTTCAGCACTGAATAAAATTTTATATAGCATTAATATTTAATTCTCTAATTAATTAATATCCAATAATATAATTAAAAAACTTATCAGCTGTAGATGAAAGAAAATATTTTGTCAAAATATCATTCACACTCAGGAGGAAGAGCAAAAGCTGGCGAATGGTGTAAAGTAACTGTTGATGACAAACATCCCAACAGAGTAATTTGCAACTATTGCCATGATAACATTATCAGAAAAATAGAAAGAGTTAAGGCTCATCTTGAGAAGTGTAAGCTCAAGAAAGCTCATGATAAGTCTAACTTGTTTTGAAGTTCATCTGATATATCTGAGCGTTACATCTCAGATTCAAGCACTATAACTTATATATGCTTATATGTATCACCTGAAGAGTTATAATTTGTGCATTTAATTTAATCTATATATTTGGTTATAAAAATTTTGTAATGTTGCAATAAAACTGAAAAATGTGTAATATTTTTTCCCAAATTAATGTTGACTTTCGTTTAACCTAATAAAAAACCCAATTTTGGGTTATTGGGTGGGTTTTTGAGTGCCAACCCTGACTGGGGATGGAGCCCCCATAGATAAATGTTCATTTGCCATGAATTTGAATGCATAGCAGATGAACATGTTTACAGGTGATGGAGCACCTATTCCCCTAATCTGTAAATGCTGTGGTTTAATCTTTCAATGCAAATTGATATTTAATTTCAATTTTGATATTAATGATATATTTGAACATAAATATTCAAAATAGCTGTAACTGTTTAGCTACAATTAGTCAGTTGATAAATCGCTTTTTTTTTGACAATCAAATTTTTATTACTATTTTCCATCCTATTGAGTGTTCTTTGACAACTATTATATAACTACACAGATGTGCCATATATATATATAATATATATACCAGTATATATATAGGTATATACTAACTATATATATATATATATATATATATATATATATATATATATATATATATATATATATATATATATATATATATATATATATATATATATTAGAGGTGTACCAAGAATTTGAATTTTTTTTTTTCGGTTTTGGTTCTGGCTGGAACAGGAATTACTAATCTATTTTTGGGAAAAATTTGCTGGAAGAGATTTATTTTACATAACCCAGCCCATCTTTTAACAAAATATAATAGTAGCCTTGTGCAGCATTTATACCTACAGTCTTAAATAAAGTTTACTAAAATACCTTAAAATATAAGATAATAAGATATTCTTAAACTCAAATTTTATTTTTAAATTTTATATATATATATATATATATATATATATATATATATATATATATATATATATATATTTATATATATATATAACCATATATATATATATATAGCAAATATATATATCTATATCTATATATATATGGGGAGAAACTTTAAATATAATTCCACAAGCAGTGTATCATTTGAAAGGTCTTAGATGTGGTTTGGTTGTTTATCTAAGTTTGTTACAGCTACTGCAAATATACGCACAGTTAAAAAAAGAAGTAAAATCATCCTCTCTTGTATATATATATATATAATATATATATATATATTTATATATATATATATATATATATATATATATATATACTCTTTCTCTATATATATATATATAGACCTATAGATATATATAATATATATATATATATATATATATATATATATATATATATATATATATATACCTTAAGCGGGGTAATTCGATCCATCTGAGACGAATTCGGACCGATGGGGCAATTCGGTCAGTGGCTCAAAATAGCTATACGATGTAAAATATCATCTTTAACGATGTAAATAATGTTCTTTTATGTCTTAGGTATTAATTTTTATAGAGAACCTTCAATTTAAGTCCATTAATTTTGTGATTTTTTTCTTTTTCTGAGCACTATAAAATCGGGAAAATTTTAGGCTTATTGCTAAGAATCATACAGGTCAAAAATAATTGTACTACATTATTGGTACCAAGATATAGTACTTAAAAATAGTTTATAACCTTAATGCAATCGTTGGAGTCATTCAGGCAGAGATAATATGTTTATCATAAAAAATTGTAACCTGGGGCAATTCGGTCCAGGTTTAAAAATTAATCGTGGGGCAATTCGGCCCACATTGAAATCTTCATTAAGTTAAATTTTAATACTGCTTTTACAAAAAGATGTCGAAATATAATGTTTAAAAATAATTTTTACACTTTTGTAAGATGGAGTAGGAGTAAGGATTTTTCCAGCTTAGGCCTAATTAACTATACAAATTTTTCCAGCCAAAGATGGTTCACACTTACGCAAAAGTAACACGGCAGGATACAAGGGATACTCTGATGATGATGTTGATAGACCCTTAAGCAGTTTTCGTTCTTGCATTGGTTCTTACGAAGCGTAATATGCCTAAAACGCTCGAGTTTGCATTCGTTTTTGTCAAAGCGTTGCGTTCGTTTTGTCAAACATCGCAAAAATCGTAAAAAACGCTCACCAAGCGTAAAGAATTTCCTTGATTCTGATAATAATATAAAATAAAAAAATTGCAACCTTACAGAATTAATAATATGCATTAGTTTTTGTCAAACAGCGCAAAAATCGTAAAAGAAATGCTCACCAAGCGTAAAGAATTTCCTTAATTCTGTGTAATATAGAATATACAAAAAGAATTAGGAAATTCCTGCTTCACGTTTGATGGCTATTCTGGGTACTGGATTATTTCTTTCAGGCCCATTTTATTAAGCTTTCAAACCCAATTTCTTAAAAAAATATTGTAATACCGTATGTTTAAAAAGAGACCTAAAGCGCTTGAGGCTTGCGTTCATTTTTATCAAACATCGCAAAAACGCTCACCAAACGTAAAAATTTCCTTAATTCTGTATAATACAGAATAAAAGAATAACAACCTTACAGAATTAAGGAAATTCCTTACGTTAAGCGAGCCTTTTTTTAAAGATTTTGCAGTTTGACAAAAACGAACGCAAACTCGAACCTATTACGTTTTCGAACCCAATTTCTTAAAATAATATTGTAATACCATTATGTTTAAAAATGAAAACTGACTTATCATTATTTATTAAATAAAACACTTTTAGTGAGGATTCTTAGGGATGTGAAAATTAAAGTGGACCGAGTTACCCCCAAATCGTGAGACGAATTAGGTCCTGTTCTATCGGCCTACAAAAGTCAATCATATCTTGCTATAACCACAAATACAATTATACTAGGTGCTCTAAATGTTAACATGCCATTTCCACATATAATGTAGACGAGTTTATGCCTTATATTTTTATATTTTAAGATATTATCCATTCTGCTAGCATTAACACTTTTGTAGTTACAACCCAAAATGTAAAAGTGTCCCATTTTTACTCCGGGTGACTATATATATATATATATATATATATATATATATATATATATATATATATATATATATTATATATATAGTAGTATATATATATATATATATATATATATATATATATATATATAATATATATATATATATATATATAATATATATATATATATATATACCAGTATATGTAAATTAAAAATCTCTCCAGACATCTATAATAAGCTTTACTCTTTCTTTCATTTTTCTTAAATCTCCCCATTTTACCAGGGTTTTTAACCATAAAAAAACAGCCTGGGTAGGTAGGTAGGTGGCTCTCAGGGAAAGTACCCAGTGCAACCTGTCTCTAATCCATTTCAGAGTATTTTGTGCTTGTAGTTTCTTTAACTTAAGACATCTCTGTGATGTCTGTGACAGTAACTTTTACCTCTTATACTTTTCATACATTAAACCAATATTCTTTCTATATTACCGAATATGAACAAAATTTTAGCTGGCAGGGTTATACTTGACTATTAGCCTACCATGAAATTTAATAATG
>JABUQX010094030.1:0-35974 GCA_015478945.1 Trachelipus rathkii
TAGAGAGGTATCAGGAAGACCTGCTAGGTGAATAAAGTGTTTTGCATGTCGAATAACAGGAATTTAAATAAGATGCACTATCATTCTCATTAATGCCGCGTCACCTTTCACAGTTAATTAAGAGGAAAAAGTGGTTTGTATTATAAAAGTAAATAAAGAGATCAAAATGAGTTGATAAAGAATGATGCAATTAAAAGTGCCCAGTAAAGGGAGTTCTGTTGAAGTTCTGTTTTCTCCTCTAGTCTGACTGCAGAATATAAGATCTCTAGTGAATTACCTGAGGATTACCTCTTTCCATTAAAATATCCAAAATATTATGAGTTAATCATACCGGTAATGGAATCGAAGTAAGTATTTTGTTGGGAAAATTAGGTTGGTTTTTGCATGCTATATATCCCAAAAGGCAAATAGATTATCGATACTAAAATATCTTAAAATATTATTTAAATCATAATAGAGGAAAAGTTGCATCACAACTCTACTAGTTGAAATCTTTTGTTAAATCACTATTCTGAAGTTCTCTGTAGAAGCAGATAAAAGAATTTAAAATTATTTTCAATTTTTTATCTCTGTTGTACTTCAGATCAGTTTTCATTAAAACTATTATGAAAAACATGTAATTATAATATTAATAATTAATATTCATTAGGGATTTCATGATACCAGTAGTTTTGAGCACTTATTGATGGACTCAAATCATATACGCCTCACACAATTATTATACTTTGCATATAAGGCAATGAAGGCATTAAAAAAAAACATTTTTCCGGTAGACTAATGGTCATAAAATTATAAGCTTACAATAGTGTACTTGATAACCCAGACTCCACATTTAAAGGTGAAAGTAAGATCATCTATCAGAACTATAAAATATCCATTAAATTTAAATTCATTCAAAAAGTAGAGTATAAACACATTATGACTCATCACAAATTATTATCATTAACAGAGCTTATGCTTGCTGATATACCTTTCTCAAGATTGAAGGATATCAAATATACTAACCTCCTAAATGACAAGCTTTTCAGTAATCTTAATATGGTATTGTACCCTCTCATAAAAGGTTTATATAAGTATTCATTATATATTATTCTTTATGCACGAATATGAAACCTTCATGAAAAAATAACCATTCAGCATGTTAGGAATTTATTCCTCGCAAAGTAATTTTACTTATAATTATTATTTACAAATTTTGGAAAATTAAGGAATTATTTAATTTTTAATCTTGAAAATATGATTTAAGAGTAAATGAGAAATAGGAAATTAGTTAGTATGAATATATTAATATATATAAATATTATATATATATATATATCATATATATATATATATCTATAATATATTATATATATATTTATATATATAATATATATATATAATATATATATACTATATATATATATATATATATATATAATATTATTATATATATATATATATATATATAATATATATATAATAAACATAAGGGCTATCAACGCAAGGGTGGGAGGATGTCAGTAAGAACGCACAAATTGGAATGTAATCGAAAGCCAACAGACTATTTATGGCTCCGCTGAAAAAAAAATTTCAAAGCTTTTTGCTTCGCTATCGTCTACAACATAAAAAATAAAATTTTATACACCAATTATAAATCACTATAATGTAAACAAAATAACAATTATATAATACTAATAAATATATATAATAATATAATAAAAAAATAAAAATAATTATATATAAATAATTAAATTATATATTAACTTTATTTAAAAAAAATATAGTATAAAAAATTAAATTTATATTTTTTAATTAATATAAATTAATATAATATATTATATTAATAATGATATATTTAAAAATATAATAATAATATTTATCATTAAATATATAATTAATATATATATATATTATTATATAAATATAACTAAATATATAATATATATCATATAATATAATATATATATATATATATATTATATATATATATATAATATTAAATAATAATATATAAATATATTATATTACAAATTATAATAAATTATAATATATATATATATAATTATTAAATATTATATATTAATATACATACTATAATAAATATATATAATTAATAATTATATTAAATAATAATAAATATATATATAGAATTTATTGTATCATTTATAAATTTGATGAAAATAATATTCCCTATAATATATATAATAATATATAATATATATTAATATATATAATTTATTAAATATATATATAAAATATATATATTATATATTATATAATAGCATTTTATATTATATTAAATAATATTATATTGATTTAAAAATAATAATTAACCTTTAAATACTCATTAAATATAATAATTTAATTAAAAAAATTAAAAAAAGAAATACTGATAATACACAAAACCACAAATTCAATTCTCAATGATGTTAATCTAAATTTAAAATATTCAATAAAAACCTCCCCTACAAGTTAACATTTCTATACAACAAACACTCCATTCATCTTCAATTTTAACTGCTATTTATTTTCCTCATAGTTAAAAAAAACTTTTTTATTTTTAATTTCGAATAACTTTTTCTTTATTCCTAATCCACATCAACGATGATTCAATTTTTTACTTTCCTCTCTCTATCTTTCTCTAAGCCTCATCTACTTTTCTTCCTCTCTCTCTCTCTTTCATTATCTAATGAAGTTTCTTTATATTTACATTTTTTCACTCAATGATGAAGCCATTTTTTAATTTTATAAAATTATTATATAATTTATATATATATAATATATATACTATAATATATATATAAATATTATAAATTATATAATAAATAATATATATAATAATATATATATATAAAATTATATATATATATATATAAATATAATAATATATATATAATTATATTATTATATATCTATATATATATTATTCATATATTTATTTTTAGTATAATATATATTTATTAAATAATATATATATTATATATATATATCTATATTATTATATATTATTAATATTATAATATTATTATTATAATTATATAAATATGGTTAGTGTGGTCTTGAAGGGATAAAATTATCATACATCATATCAAATTTATTAATTTATTAATTTATGTAATTATTAATAATATTATTTTATATATTAATTTGTACATATAGATAGAGGTCGCCATCGACAGGATGTAGGTGAGAGCAATGACAGAGGAGTATTTATGCCCCCTCCCATGGATTAAAAACTTTTTGTTCGCTGAAAAAAAATTTCAAAGCTTTTTGATTCCATTACAAAATTATATATTATATAATATATATATATAATCATATAATATTAATAATAATATATTATATATACTTAATATAATATATAACATATACTAATATATTAATATATAATTTAATATATAATATATAAATTAATATATAAAATAATTATAATTATATATATATATTATATAATATATATTTATATTATAATATAAATATTAATAATATAATATACTATAAATAATATAATATATATATATATATATATATAATATATAATTTATAATATAATATATTATATAATATAATATATAATAATTAAATAATTTATTCTCTCATAGTATATATTATATATAATATATATATATATTATATAATTATACTATAATAAATATTATAATATTATAAATATAGATAAAAACCCTTAGAGATTGAATTTCATCATCTTTACGCAAATAGAGATTAGATCAGTATTTATATACATCTATATATATTAATAATATATTAATATAAAATAATAAATATATATATATATAATATATAATATATAATTATATATAATAAATATAATAATATATATAATATATAATTATTAATAATATAATTATAATAATATATATTATATTCTTATATATATACTATATATATATTTTAAAATATAAATATAATTATAATTATATTAAATATAATTATATATATATATATTAATATATATATATTACTAATATTAAATATAATATATATAATAAATATATATAGTATACATATATTATATATATATTTATATATAACAAATAATATAATATATTAATTATATAATATATATAACATAATAAAATATTAATATATATATTATATATAATCTTAAAAAAAATATATTAATATTAAAAATATATAAATATATAAAAAATGGTCACGGGTAGGGGTGCAAGTAAGGGGCATTGCTACTAACCACTCTTGGAATTTCTAACTTATATTGCTATACCGCTGAAAAAACATAAATTTCAATAAGCTTTTTTGCTTTACAGCTCATAAAATTATTAATATATATATATATATATATATAATAATAATATTATAAAATATATATTAAATATTATTATTACTCCAAAATTCATTATATCATATCAAAAAATATATAAAGAATATCATCACACTATAATATTACTACAATAAGTACATGAAGAAATATACAAAACAAATATTTATATAATATATAATAATAGAATAAGTTAA
The DNA here is from genome assembly GCA_015478945.1 of Trachelipus rathkii. Lineage (NCBI taxonomy): Eukaryota > Metazoa > Arthropoda > Malacostraca > Isopoda > Trachelipodidae > Trachelipus > Trachelipus rathkii. Next base: position 4,480 of record JABUQX010094030.1, read on the forward strand.
GAGTATAGGTATATATATATATAATATATATATATATATATTATATAATATAATATTAATATATATCTGAGGTAATGCGAGGTAGAGAATTAGAATAAACAAAATCAACGGAATAGGCATAATATATATACTTATAAATATAAAAACTAAATATAAAAACACGTAATATATGAATACTATACGAAATGAATATGAAATAAATATATAAATAAAAATATATATTACAGTATATATATTACTTATATATATTTCACTCGTACCTACCTCTATATATCATTATCTATCTTCCTATATACTAATTCTACTATATTAGTGGGCTATACTGAAGATTAGCTTGGTGCTAGCGATGATATATATATATTTACTATACTATATTATAATATATATCTATAGTATATATATATATATATATATATATATACTATATATATATATTAATATATATATATATATATATATATATTTGAGAGAGAGAGAGAGAGAGAGAGAGAGAGAGAGGAGAGAGAGATGAATTTTCAAAATTCTTATTTTTTCATAAATTTCTTCCGGTACTTTTTGCCTGAAACGAAAGTTCAATTCCCAGTGGATTCTCGTATTTTTTCATTCGTTCAGCAAGGTAATAATGTCTGGCCGGGCCTATTATATTATTATATGAAAATGAAAATCTCCAGTAAGCCGACAACTTAAAATTTTTACTCTTAAAACAGAGTTGAAAGTCCAAATTTCAATGAATTAGTTCTTTAATTGTTATTGCTAATCCTACCTGATTTTTCTTTAAATTTATTTTATAATCAATCAGTTTCTTTTTTTCACTTTTAAATATAATTGTAATAGTTTAGTTCCTTGACAATTTAGTACAAACATCATTCTTCTACAGGATGGAGCTACTACCACTATGTCAATATCCCGCCCTGATATAATAATATATAATATATTATATTATATATAATATATATATATATATATATATATATATATATAATATATATATATATATATATTATATATATATATATATATATATAAATATATATATATATATATATATATATAATATATTATATATATTTTATATAATATATATTATATATTAATATATATATATATATATATATATAATATATATATATATACTACTATATATATATATATATTCATATATATATATACTCTATATATTATATTTAATATATACTGTATATATATATCAAGCTACTTTCCCGCAAAAGAAGCAACTTGGCAAACTTACAACATAGCCTACAGCCTACTCTCTAGCTCTCCTTCTTGCCTCCTCTATTCGGTGTAAAATGAGTAGTCATTATTGGGGTTTGTCAGTTGTCACCCGAGTTGTGTTTCAGTTTACGTGCTCTCTAATTAAAATTGTTTACAGTGATTACGAGATTAATTTGTTTAAATATATATATATTAATATTATATATATACCTACTATTATATAATTATATATATAATATATATCACTTTATATATATCATATATATATATACTATATATATATATATATATATATATATATATATATAATATATATATATATATACCTATATATATATAATATATATATATTATATATATGTATATATATACTAAGGGAGTTACATTATATATATATTCTATATATCTATATATACTAGTTATATATATATATATATAATATTTATATATACTATTATATATTATATTATATATATATATATATCTATATATAATAACATATATATATATATATAATATATTTCTATATATATCTATATTATATATATATATTAATACTTATATATATACTATATTATATATTATATATATATATATACTATATATATAGTGGGGGCCTGCCAAAATTGCTTTCAGGTTGTCATTTCGATTTATTATTTTTAATACTTTAACTATATGTAAATTTATAATTTTTGCATTTCCTGCACTCTAAATTGTGTTTTTATATAAATGACGAATATCAAATATATAATGTGAATAACAACTGTAAACCAGCCGAGTGCATACGAACAAACCTACATTTCGTAATTATGTACTTGTACCGTATCTTAATTTGGCCACCTTTTTAGCGAACAATGAAATAAAAAAAAGTAATATAAAAAAATAAAAATAAAATAAAATTTTTACCTCTGGCAGTGTAGCTCAAGTAAACTCTTCCTTTATATCCTATAACAAAATATATTTCGCAAATTTCCAACATCAATAGTTGCAAGTTATCGTACAATTTAGAAAATTATTATCTATTTATTTTATTATCGTTAATTTTATTTTTTATACAATTTTATATTTTGTAATCTCTTAAATACATCGGGTTCTCCCAATGTTACAAGCTGACTTTATATATATATATTTCCTTATATATTATATAGTATATATATATATAATATATATATATATATATATATATATATATATCTATATATACTCTATATATACTTATTTATATATATATTAATCATATATATATATATATATAATTATATATATATATATATATATTATATTATATCTATATATAATAATAATTATATATATATATATATATATTTATATTACTATATATACTATATTATATATATATAATATATTAATATATATAATACTATGATATACTATATATATATGACTATATATTCGTAGTTACAGAGCCATCTGAGCGCCCTCCCCTTTTCAATATGAAGGGAATAGAGGTATTGGCTTCAAACTTTGGAATATAATCTATGTATGGGTTAAGCTGCGAAAGCAGGGTTAAATTCAAGTCTCTAGGATGTATATATAGAGGGGGGTCGCCAGAGGGTCCAACGTTGTGGCGAATTTTGGCGCTTCGCCCTTGTGCGGGATCTTTGAGCGACCGAAGATTAGGCTTAAGACGAGTACGGATGAGCGTGAATGACGTAATCTCTTTCGTGACGAGATTACGTCAGCGCAAACAGCGCTCGGCCGGACACACAAACCACACACACATATTTTTTTTTATTATTATTTACGTCGAAGATTCGATTCCCGAAAAAATCGGATCTGAGTCGAAAAACGATTCCTGTAAGGAACCCGTTTTTTTTACTCACTCCGACTCGTATTACCGCGCGGTCTTCGTCTTCGCATCCAGTTCTGATTCCGACTCCGATTGCCAGCCTGCCTCCGACTCCGAACTTATGTATCGGACTAAATTTGAAGGGGTGTTTAGATCGTGACGTACCCTATTCGTATACCGAAGTTACTACCCATGGGTCGCACCGAAGGGGGGGGAACCCCTACTCCACCTTAAAATCAACAGTGTTCGTTTAATAAGGCTGAAATTAGGTGCACGAGGAATTCAGAGTGTATTTCTAGAAAGAGTTGATATTGGAATCTGAGGAGTTGGTTCCGGCTCCGGTGCTGAACCTGAAGAAAACATTATAAACAATCGTATAACAACAATATTGGCGTCTTTCATATATGTTATTGGGTCTGTAGATTCGAAAATAAGGTTTCAGAACCATCAAGAAAAATCAAATAATAAATAATACATAAATAAATAAATTTAAAAAAATTCATATTCTTTTTATGTTTATAACTTACAAATTTACGTTTTTACATACCCTAAATCAGTAAATCAGTAAATAAACTACCATCCAACCACCCTCCTGAACAGTCGTGATCTATTGATCTCATTGATCTTTTGATCTATTGATTCAAGTCAAATTTTTTACTAAATTGTCATGTTTTACCTACCCTAAAGCAGTAAATCCAGTAAATCAAACGCACCATCCAACACCTCTTAACTGTATCCTTGATCTTTGACTCTATTGATCTATTTGATCCTATTGATCTATTGATTCAAGTCAAATTTTTTACTAAATTTGTCATTTTTACATACCCCTACCATATCAGTAACATCGTAAATCCAAAACATCCACACCCTAATATCCATCCTTGATCTATTGATTATTTATTGATTCAAGTCAAATTTTTTACTAAAATGTCATGTTTTACATATCCTAAATCAGTAAATAACCACATCAACCACCTCCTGTCCAGTTGTGATCTAGTTGATGTATTGATCTATTGAATCTAATTGATTTCCTATTGATTCAGGTTCAATTTTTAACTAAATTGTAACGTTTTAACATACCTAAATCAGTAAATCAGTAAATCAAACCACCACCATCCAACCATCCTGTCCTTCCTTGATCTATTGATTCAAGGTCACATTCGAGTTCATTTTGGGAATAAACATAACTAAAATCAAGTTCTTTATACAAAGATCAATCAACATATGTTGACGTACAAAGTTTCCACATTAATAAATCTTACTTAGCATCTTCTGAACTATGAATATAACCACAACGACAAAAACTAACACCATCTAACCGGAATAAATGCTATCATTAACAAAGTTAACATCTTAACAACAGTAAAGTAACTAACATAACATCCCAAAAAGTAACTAATTCACACTTGTCAGCTGTCTTCTAACTAACAATGTTTTATTTTACATTAATGGATATTTACAAAAATTTACAATAACCTTGTGTAATTATCATACAGACAAGCGAAAGTATGCTAACGTTAACAAAGTTTTCACATTAATAAGCAACATAACATTGCTAGACTAAGATATAATTATCAACGACAACGCTAACAAATTACACCGAATAACTGTTAACATTAACAAAGTTTCACACTTAACACCAGTAAACTAACTAGCATGGTATGCCAAAACGTAACCTATTCAACTTTTTTCAAGCACATCTCTAACATATAAACGTTTAATCTTACACTGGCACAGTAAAATTACACTAAATTTATCAAACATTGGTTAATTATTCTGATCAACGAATATACTCTAACGTAATATAGTTTTTCCACTCAATAGAATAACATAGCGTAAAACTGCACTAAGAAATAATGTACAGAGACAAAACTCAACATACCTTACACACGAGTAAACTGTCAACATTAACAAAGTTACACTTAACACCAGTAAAGTCACTAACATTGCCATGCAAAACGGAACCTATTCTTACTTTTTCAAGCATATCTTTAAATTTTACGTTTAATCTTACAAAGACACGTAACATTTAGAGAAAATGCATCATAAACGTTGACGCGATTAACATACAAGACCACGACTATAGCTAATGTAACAAAGTTTTTACATTATCATAGTATTATTTAACAAAAATTTATATAGCCTACCTAAATATCATAAATCCCAACAAATGTTTGCAAACATAACAAAGTTTTTATCCAAACATAACATAAAAATAACAATGTTTTATCCAAACATAACATAAAATAAGTGTGTCTTTGATAAAATATCATAGTAAAGTGTAATAGTTTCAGTAATTTAAACAGTAAATCAGTAAATCGTAAACCAAACCACCCTCGACATCATCCCCAACCCACCCGTCCATGAACTTTTGATCTTTCGATCTAATGAATCAGGTCACATATCGTGTACCATTTCGGATAAACATAGTACAAAAATACGTTCTTTATATAATACAGACCAACGAATATAGCTAACGTAACATATTGTTTTCACATTAATAAGCTAACTAGCATTACCAGAACTAAGATATAATGCACAATGACAAACCCTAACACACATTACGCACGATAAACTATAACATTAAACATTAAACAAGTTCTACTTAACATAAGTACTAGCACAGGCGTACAAAAGTAACATATTACCTTTTCTCAAGCATATCTCTAACATATCATTGTTAATTTACATTAACACTATTGATTTGCGTCGCATTTCGAGTATCATTTCGGATAAACAATAGCACAAAAATGAGTTCTTTATATTCTAACCAGCGAATATATGCTAACATAGACAATGTTTTTACAGTTAATAAGCTAAAAAGAGTCATCATAATGAATAAGAACAATTTATACAATGTTAAAATGACAAAAGGGGGTCAGATAAACAGTTAACATTAACAAAGTTTCCACACTCAAAACCAGTAAGTTAGCTATTGCATGACAAACGTAACCTTCATTCATACTTTCTTCAAGCATATCTCTAACATATTAACGTTAATTTACATTGACACAGTATATTTAACAAAAATTTATCATAACCACGTCTAATTATCATACAGGCTAACGAATAACTGTAACATAACAAAAGTTTTAATCCAAACATAACATAATAATAATAAGTTCTTTGAATAAAATATCATATTAAATTGTAATAGTTTACAGATATTAAAGCAGCTAAATCAGTAAATCAGAAAATCAAACCATCAACCCCCCACCTCCCACATGACTTTTAAAATCGTTGTCTATTGATCCATGTCATATTTAGAGTATCATTTCGACTAAATCATAACACAAAAATAAGTTTTTTATATCCTAACAACGAATATTAGCTAACGTAACAAAGTTTTTTACTTTAATATAGTAACATATCATAACCTGACTAAGAATATAATCTACAAAGACAAACCTAACACACCAATACGTACGAATAAACTACTAACATTAACAAACTTCCGCACTTACAACAGTAAAGTATCTACACATAGCATAACAAAAACGTAACCTATTCCCACTTCTTCTCAGCATATCTTCTAACTATCATTCTGTTCTAAAGTTCTGTTATAATTTACAAAAATTTAGCATAACTGTCCTAATCATCATACTGACAACGAATTTAATGCTAACGTACCAATTTTTTTACATAACATGTAATATTTTACAAAAATTCATGCATAACATCGCTAAATATACAGTTCCCAACGAATAATGCAAAAACAAAAAGTTTTAACCAAACATACCATCAAAATAAAAATTTTATCCTGCAATACATACAAATAAGTTTCTTTGAATTAAAATATCACAGTAAAGCGCGATAGTTACAGATTTTAAAGCAGTAAATGATAAAATCAGGAATAAAACCATCCATCCCCTGCAGTCCCCTACCCGTCCCAATCGCCTATGATCTATTGAACTTTGACTCCAGTCATATTTCGTAGTTCATTTTGGATAAACATAACATTAAAAATAAGTTCTTTATATACAGACCTACGAATATATTGCTTACGCAACAAAGTTTAGCATCAATAAGCTAAATATCATACCGAATATAATGTACAAATGAAAACCTAACATACCTAGCGTATGAAAAATCGGCTAACATCCTGAAAATTCCTACTTATCAAAGGTAAAGTAGCTTACAGGTCATACAATACTCGATATGTTCCCCACTTTTCCGCATATCAGCAACAAGGTAAAGACGTCTTATCTAACAAAATCCTTTAAAAAAGTGACCAATCTATAAAAGATACATATCCGCATCTTGAACTATGAATTGGCACTATCTTCATCAAGTGTCACTCGTCTCAAGTATAACAACAGTTGAACTATGAAAAACGTAGACATAGCAAAATCTCGGCAATCTAAACATTATCTGGCAACAAATAGTCTTAACCTAGGCTTCGACGTTGTTGGCTAACACATCATCGTCAGTTAAACACAGTAATACTTACAAAACTCATCATTTTCTCTAACAAATCAGTGTAATTTTACACAGTCATAGTAATATTTGGCAATAACGTACCTAACTTCGAATAAAGCAGCTTTCATTAACCAAGAGTAATATAAAGCAAACACATCACATCCCCGAGGAGAAAACCCAATGGGATGCGCCTCTTGAAAGGGGGTGAATCCTGAGAGGGGGATCACCTAAGGGGTGTAAGCGGGTTTGGCCTCAGCCCGAAGGCTGAGGCCTTTACACCTCCTTCGGAGGGGTAATGCCCGCTCACACCCTTTGGGGTGTCCCCCCTCTCAGATTTACCCCTTTACAGGGCGCATCCATTGGGTTTCTTCGGGATGGTATGTGTACTTTAGATACTCTTGTTAATGAAATGCTGTTTATTCGTTAAGTTAGGTACGTTAATGTCTTATTCTGAGTTCAACTGTTGTTATGCTCGAGACGAGTGACACTTTGACGAAAGATAGTGTCATTCATAGTTCAAGATGCTGTATCTTTGATAGATTGGTCACTTTTTTTAAGGGATTTTGTTAGATAATGTCTTTACCTGTTGTCGATATGCGGGAAAAGTGGGAAAATATCGAGTATGTATGACTTGTTAGCTACTTTACTTTGATAAGTAGGGAATTTTCAGGAAATGTTAGCGGGATTTATTATAGCTAGGTATGTTAGGTTTGGCATTTGTACATTATATTCTTAGTTCGGGTTATGAATGTTAGCTTTATTGATGCAAAAACTTTGTTGGCATATTCGTAGGTCTGTATATAAAGAACTTATTTTTATGTTATGTTTATCCAAAATGATACTCGAATATGACTTGGATCAATAGTTCAATAGATCATAGGCGAATGGTTGGGTAGGACTGGCTGGGATGGATGGTTTGATTTGACCTGATTTTCTCATTTATCTGCTTTATCTGTACAACTGATCTGCTTTTTTTACTGTGTATTTTAATCAAAATACTATTTTTATGTTAAGGTCAGGTATAAAATTTTGTTATTTTTATGTTATCGCTTTGGTTAAACTTGTTGTTTTTGCAATTATCGTTGGGAAGCTATGATATTTAGACGATGTTTCTGATGAATTTTTGTTAAATATTACCGAGTTAATGTAAAATTAATTAAGGGTTACGTTTACATTATATTCGTTGTCAGTATGAATATTATAGACGGGATTATGCTAAATTTTTGTTAAATATTAGAATGTTTAATGTAAATTATCATTGATATGTTTAGAGATATGCTTGAAAAAAGTGGGATATGTTACGTTTTGTAACGAAGTGTTTTAGGTACTTTACTTTGTAAGTGCGGAAGTTTGTTTAAATGTTTATTAGTTTATTCGTACGTTAGGTGTGTTAGGTTTGTCGTTGTCATTATATTCTTAGTTCAGTTATGGTTATGGTTAGCTTTAATTAATGTAAAACCTTTGTTACGTTAGCATATATTCGATGGTAGTATATAAAAAACTTTATTTTGTGTTGATTTTAAGTCGAAAATGATAGCTCGCAATATATGACATGGATAGAGATCAATAGATAAAAGGTCATGGTGGGCGGGGTGGGAGGGGTTGGTGGTTTGATTTTACTGTTTACTGATTTACTGCTTTAAATTGTAAACTATTACAATTTAATATGATATTTATTCAAAGAACTTATTTTATGTTATGTTAGGTAACTTTGTTAATGTTTGCAGTTATTCGTTAGCCTGTATGATAATTAACGTGGTTATGAATAAATTTTTGTTGAATATTATTATGTTAATGTAAAATTAACGTTAATATGTTTAGAGATTGCTTGAAGAAAGTATGAATAGGTTACGTTTTTGGATCAATGCTAGTTACTTACTGGTGTTGAGTGTGGAACTTTTTTAAATGTTAACTGTTTATTAGTGGGTAAGGTATGTTAGTTTAGTCGTTGTACATTATTTTCTAAGTTCATATGATGCTATGTTAGCTTTTATTAATGTGAAAACATTTTTATGTTAGCATATATTGCTGGTTAGATATATAAGAACTCATTTTTTGTGCTATGTTTATCCGATGATACTCGAAATGCGACGTAATCAATAGTGTTAATGTAAAATTAACAAAAATATGTTAGAGATATGCTGAAAAATGTGTGAGTAGGTTACGTTTTGTACGCTGTGCTAGGTACTTTTACTGTTTTTGTATGGAACTTTGTTAATGTTAGTTAGTTTATTCGGGCGTAAGGTGTGTTAGGGTTTGTCATTGTGCATTATATTCTTAGTTCTGGTAGTGCTATGTTAGCTTATTAATGTGAAAACATGTTAGTTAGATATATTCGTTGGTTAGTGTATATAAAGAACTTCTTTTTGTACTATGTTTATCCGAAATGGTACTCGGTATGTGACCTGATCATTAGATTGAAAGATCAAAAGGTCATGGACGGGATCGGGTATGGGAACGGGGCGGGGAGGGGAGGTTGTTTTGGTTTACTGATTTACTGATTTACGTCTTTTTAAATTTGGTAAACTATTACATTTTTATTGATATTTTATTCAAAGAACTTATTTTTATGTTATGTTTGAAAAAAACTTTGTTATTTTTATGTTATGTTAGGATAAAACTTTGTTATGTGCAACTATTTGATGGGGATTAGGATATTTAGGTAAGGCTATGATAAATTTTTGTTAATAATTCCTATGATATTGTAAAAAATTTGGTTAACGGTTAGCCTATGTTCGTTGGTCTATATGATAATCGGTCAATGTTATGATGCCTTTTTTGCTAAATGTTATGTGTCAATGTAACGATTAACGTTAATATGTTTAGAGATATGCTTGACAAAGTGAAAATAGGTAACGCTTTGCATGCAATGTTAGTTATTTTGGTGTTAAGTGTGGGATTTTGTTAATGTTAACACGTATTATTCGAAGTGTAAAGTTATTTCGTTTGTTTGTACAATATTTTCTTTAGTTCATGTTAACTATGTTTAGCTTTATTGATGTTGAAACTTTATACGTTAGAGTCTATTCGTTGATCAGTATGATATCACCAATGTTGTCATAAATTTTTGCTAAATGTTACTGTGTACAGTGTAAGATTAATGTTAATATGTTGGAGATATGCTTGGAAAAAGTAAGAATAGGTTTCGCTTTGCATGCAATGTTAGTTACTTTACTGGTGTTAAGTGTGGGATTTTGTTAATGTTTAACTGTTTATTCGTGTGTAAGTTCTGTTAGGTTTTGTCTTTGTACATTATTTTCTTAGTTCATTTTACGCTATGTTAGTTTTATGGATGTGGAACAAACTTTATTACGTTAGAGTAATTCGTTGATCTATAATTAACCAATGTTGTGATTAAATTTTAGTTAAATGTTTACTGTGCCAGTGGTAATGATTAACGTTAATGCATGTTAGGAGACTGGTTGCTTTGAAAGTAAGAATAAGCTTATGCGTATTTGCATACATTTGCCTCAGTACATATAACTTATAGAACTGTGTTTTAAAGTGATAGGACTTTGGTATAATTCAGTTAACACACAAAGACTCTAACGACATGAAAACACATAACGTTGTTATACCTCTCATAGATGTAGTAAGTTGTGGATTCATGGTTTTGTTCACGATTGTATATATATATTATATCAGATTCTAAGGATGTTATGTTGGCTTATAAGTTAATTTCGAGCAATTTCGTATTACTTTAACACCGAGTAATTGTAGCAAATAGCTATATTCGGTGTCACTGTAGGCATAAAATTCGTCACACATGATTTCACTGTACTTGTAATTTTTTTATAAGGCTCAATATTACCCACAGTAATATGTTAACGAATTAAAATATTTAATCATTGGCTATAATAGTGTAGAGCATCATGCTTGACATAAAAGTTGTAAATAAAGTTATACGATATATACAGGATTTGTAAATGATAGTTTACTTACTAGATCATAGTCTCGGTAGATATGGTAACTTTGCTACCGATAGTGAATAATAAATTTATTCCTTGTTAAGAACTATCATAATGAATTATACGTCGTTGATGAGGTATTTATAGTTCACGATAGTTCAGATGATGCTAAGTAGGCTTTTAAAAAAAAAACTTTGTTAGTCAACATATATTGATTGATTTTGTATAAAAGAACTTGATTTTTATGTTATGTTTATCAAAATGATACTCGAAATGTGACTTGAATCAATAGCTCAATAGATCATAGATCAAGAATGGACAGGATGGTGGCTAGATGGTGTTTGATTTACTGATTTACTGATTTACGGGTATGTAAAACGTTACAATTTTAGTAAAAATATGACCTGAATCAATAGATCAATAGATCAATTAGATCAATAGATCACAACAGGACAGGAGGGGTAGAGTGATGGTGTTTGATTTACTGATTTCTGATTTAGGGTATTAAAACATGACAATATTAGTAAAAATTTGACTTGAATCATAGATCAATAGATCAATAGATCATAGATCAGATGGTAGGAGGGTGGGTTGGATGATGGTTTATTATGATTTACCTGATTTAGGTATGTAAAACATGACAATTTTAGTAAAAAATTTGATTTGAATCAATAGATCATAGATCAATAGATCAATAAGATCAATAGATCAATAGACTCACGACTGGACCAGAGGGTGGTTGGATGGTGGTTTTGATTTATTGAGTTACTGATTTAGGATATGTAAAACATGACAATTTTAGTAAAAATTTGACTGATCAATAGATCAATAGATCAATAGATTATAGATGGGTAGGAGGGTGGTAGGGGACTGCAGGGATTGGTAGTTTGATTTACTGATTAGGGTATGTAAAACGTAATTGTAAGTTATAAACATAAAAAGATAGAAACTTTTTTATTTATTATTTAATTATTTTACTTATTTAGATTATTTATTTATTTATTTTTTTTCTTGATTTTTCTGAAACCTATTATTTTCGAGATCTACAGACGCAATAACATATATAAGACACCAATATTGTTGTTATACGATTGTTTATTAACTCAACACCGCAGTGGCTCCAGCACCGGATCCGGAGATAACTCCTCAAGATTCCAATATCAACTCTTTCTAGAAATTACACTCTGAATCCTCTCACCTAAATTTCAGCCTTATACGAACACTTTGATTTTTTTTTAAGGGGTGGGGTCCCCCCATGGGGACGTAACTTCATATACGAATAGGGTTCGTCACCATCTACACACTCCAAATTTTTAATCCGATACGATCAGCTCGGAGTCGAGGCAGGCTGGCAATCGAGTGAGTCTGAACCGGATGGCGAAAAAGAACCCGCGGCGGAATACAGATCGATGCGTAAAAAACGATTCCTTACAGGAATCGTTTTTTTTCGACTCAGATTTTCGGATTCCCTTCGGGATCGAATCTTCACGTAATATAATAAAAATTGTGTGTGTGCTGGTCCCGCGCGCGCGCTCACGCGCTGACGGTAATCTCGTCTACGACGAGATTACATCATCATGCCTCGATCCGAACTCGTCTTAAGTCGTCGCTCAGATCGCAACAAGGGACGTAAGCGCAAATTCGCGTCGACCCCGGGGGCGACCCACTGCTAATATACATCCTAGAGGATTGAAATTTAACCCTGTTTGAGCTTAACCCATACATAAGATTATATTCAAAGTTTGAAGCCAATACTCTATTCCTTTCATAATCGAAAGGGTGGAGGCGCCTCAGATGCTCATAACTCTGTCTAATATATAATATATATATATATATAATTATATAATATATATATATATATTATATATTATATATATATATATACGTAAATTACATATATATTTACATAATACAAATTTTAAAATAGCAATAATATATATATAGTAATAAATTATATATATATATATTTTTTATAGTAAATATATATATATATATATGATAGTATATATATTATATATATCGATATATATAATATACTACTATATATATAATATAACATTCTTCAACGCATTTCATATTTTACCACTAAACACAGAACAAGTACGATAAGGTAAAGAAAACGTGCCTTTTCTGGGATCAAACCACCGCGTGTTGCGACTGAGATCGATATACTCGACGCTCTATCACTGAGTCATCCTCTAACCCAAAAAAGTTAGATTCAGGAACAGCTTTTAGCGAAATGAACTCCCGTCAAGGCGATATCACCAGGTTTTCACCCTGTCCTTCCTCGTTCGTAAGATTTTACACTATAACATTCCTTCACCGCATTTTGATATTTTACTGCTAAACAAAGAATTCAAATATATAATGTAAATAACAACTGTAAACCAGCCGAGTGCATACGAACAAATTACATTTCGTATTTAGGTACTTGTTCCTTATTCTTAATTTGGCACCATTTTTAGCGATAAATAAAATAAAAATGAAAAAATAAAAAATTGTTTTTTTTTTAACGGTAAAATATTAAATTCCTGTGATGCAATGTTATAGTGTAAAATCTTACGAACGAGAGAAGGACAGGGTGAAAACTGGTGATATCGCCTTGAAGGGAGGATCGTTCGCTCAAAGTTGTTCCTGAATCTAACTTTTCTGGGTTAGAGGATGGCTCAGTGGTAGAGCGTCGAGTATATCGTTCTCAGTTGCAACGTGCGGTGGTTTGATCCCAGAGAAGACAAGTTTTCTTTACCTTCCCGTAATTATTCTTAGCTTAGCGGTAAAATATTAAATTGAGGTGAAGCAATGTTATAGCGTAAAATCTTACGAACGAGAGAAGGACAGGGTGAAAACCTGGTGATATCGCCTTGATGGAGATAGTTTTGATTACAAGCTTTTTCTGAAATCTACTTTTTGGTTAGAGCGATGGCTCAGTGGTAGAGCTTCAAGTATATCGTTCTCAGTCGCAACATGCGGTGGTTCGATCCGAGAGGAGGCAAGTTTTCTTTACCTTCCCGTAATTGTTGTTTGTTTAGCGGTATATATATATATATATATATATATATATATATATATATATATTATATATATATATATAATATATATATATATATATATATATATATATATTATATATATATATATATATATATAATTATATAATATCTATATATATAGTATATAATATTATATATATATTATAGTAAATATCCTATAGAGAAATTAGATTCAGGAAATTTCAGCAGAAGAATTTTTTTTTTTTTTTCTAAATATATTATAATAATTACATTACATGAGCTTTCGGTCGAATCGTGACCTTCTTTCAGAGATGTGTGATATACAGACTAAATATAAATAAATAAATTACAAATAAAATATTATCAAGAAAGTTTTTGTTTTAGATTTTTAAAAAAAGGTTGAGAAGTTTAATATGTTGTTTAAATAGGATCTATTATGTATTCGATTTTTCTGTATGTTAAAATTATTGGTGTTGGTAATGCAAAATGACTCTGAGAGTTTTCTCAGGTGTATGTTATCAATGTTAATAATGGGTGTCATGTGGTCAGCATTTATAAAGTGGTTGTGGCTGGATCTGTGGATGGTAAGGGAAGAGTTAAGTTTATCAGTTTGGAGATCGTATTTATGTTGGTTTAGTCTGCGGGGGAAGTCAATAGTTTCTCCAATGTATGATTTATTACATTGTGAACAAGGAATTTTGTAAACGTATTGTGAGGTGGAAGTATTGTTGTGTGTGTGTGGTTTTAGAATTTTTTTGAAAGGGAGAATATTTGAGGAGGAAATGTGTATGGATTCAGGTAGTATTTTTTAACAGTATTGTGAATAATGGGTGGTAATGGTAAAAAAGAAGTGTGTGTTCTGTTTTGCGCATTGAGTTTAGTGTAAAAATTATTCTTAGCTCGGCGTAAAGCAGTATTAATGATGTGTTGTGGGTAAGAGAGCTTAAGGAATGTGGAAGAAATAAGATTAATTTCAGATTGTAGGAAAGAAGGGGAGCAGATATTGAAGGCTCTGAGATAAAGAGAGGAAAGGATACCGAGTTTGGTGTTTTTGGGGTGTGAAGAAAACCAATGTATGTAGCTAGGGTTAGCAGTAGGTTTTCTGTAAACAGAAAATTGTAAGATGTTCTGGGGGTCCAAGAAATGAGAGTGTCAAGGAAGGGAAGGGTGTTGTTGTTGGAAAGTTCTATTGTAAATTTTATGTTGGGATGTATATTATTGATAAGGTTAAGAATGTTGGTGGGGTTTATAGTTAATGGTAAAGCTGCAAAAATATCATCAACGTATCTAAACCAGAAGGAATTGGATAACAAAGGATGAGGGAGAATATGGTAGAATTCGATGAGTTCCATAAATATGTTAGCTAGTATAGGAGAGAGTGGGGAACCCATGCTTAAGCCTGAGTTTTGTTTGTAGAAGTTATTATTAAAATGGAAGAAATTATGATTAAGAGAGAGGAGTATGAGCTCTTTGAGGAGGGGGAAATGGTGTGAGAGGGTTATATCATGTTCATTAATAAAACGTTCGAGTAAAGAAATGGTGAAAGGGACAGGTACTGAAGTAAACAAAGAAACAACATCAAAACTGAGTAAATTGTGGGTATTAGGGTTAATGTTTCTAGTTTTAGATATAAAGTCTACAGTATTAGTGATGTGTGAAGTGGAAATATGTCCAATGAGAGGTTTAAGGGAATTTCCTAACCATTTAGATAGTTTGTATGTGGGGGAATCAATTAGATAATAGGTCTAAAGGGAGTGTTGTGTTTGTGAGTTTTTGGAATTCCATAGAATTGGGAAAGTTTAGGTAAGGAGGATTTAAGATCGTTGTGAAGTAAAGGGAAGTTCGAAAGGATTTGTTTGAGTTTGCTGTTGAAGTGGTTTTGTGAGTTTTTTAATTGGACATATTTCCACTTCATATATTAGGTTAGGTAAGGTTACATAGGTTAGATTATAGGGTAGATTAGGTTATATTGCATTATTCACAATGTAATCAAGCATACATCGGAGAAACTATCGACTTCACCCGTAGAAGATACCACATAAATACATATAGAAACGATAACCTAAACTCCTGCCCTTACACCACAGATCCACCACAACCACTTTATAATGCTGACACATTTTGACACGAATTATTATAGGAAACAAATTATGTGATGTCTTCGGGTTATGCTGCATTACCAACACCAATATTTAACATACAGAAAAACGAATACATAATAGATCTATTTTAAACAACATATTAACCTCCTTTTTTAAAAAATCTAAAACAAAAACTTTCTTGATACTATTTGATTTAATTTATTTTATTTATTATTAGTCTGTATATCACACATCTGAAAGAAGGTCACGATTCGACCGAAAGCTATGTAATGTAATTATTAATAATAATATTTTAGAAAAAAAAAAAAAAATTTCTTCCGCTTGAATTTCCTGAATCTATTTCTCTATGGCATATTTACTATATAATCATAGCGATTAGTATTTTTTTGTTTTATATATTTTATATATATAACCTATATATATATATAGGGGACATAATATATATATTATAATATATATATATATATATATTATAGTATTATTATATATATATAATATATATATATATATATATATATATATATATATATAGAAGATTGCTAGGAAATTAAAAAGAAAAAAAGTATTTTTTAAATTATCAATGGAATAAATTTGTATTAAGAGGGCTCACTTAGTTATATAATACTTCATTATAACATACTTTTATTAATATATGTCATACTTAGTGGTTAATGCATGGCAGTGCTAAAGACCGACCGAGTATTGTTCGGCACCTGTATTAATATATGAATGAAGCTCCGCAGTATGGCGTAGACACTGGTTGAAAATCGTGTTTGAAGATTGGAAAATAATTACTCAAATAGTATTTAATGACAATCTAAAATTTTGATTCTATTATAAATCATACAAACATAGGGATTATAAATTTTAAGCAAAGATATCACATGAGGCCAAAAGGATTTCCTTTACGATTGGTAATCAATACAATTCGGGTTAGTATATTCAAAAAATTAAAAGGACCCTTCTGTAAATGTAAGTTATGCGTGTTATTTTGTCAGACCATTCTTAAAATCTAAAGACTTCCACTCACTTGTAAGGAACAATGTTAATTCTCAGTGTCATAGAGATGCTGCTGTAGCAGCGAGAAATTTTGAACAAATAATTTTAAATAGACGTGTTAATGTTTTTGAACAATTAAATAATGCTGAACATTTAATTATCGAAAAAAATAGACAAAAATTGTTGCCAATAATTTCAACTTTGATCTTCTGTGGAACCCATGATCTAGCTGTTTGAGGCAGTACTACATGATACGGGTAATTTTTCGAATTTGTTAAAATTCAGAGTTGAAGCTGGTGATGCTGTGCTTACTGAGCATTTACAATCAAGTGGAGGTAATCAAAAATACACATCACATATGGTCCAGAATGAGCTCATATCCATATGCGGTATGAAGTGAACAATAGTGAATTCCTTTCACTTTTAGCGGATGAAACAGCAGACATTTCTGGGGTGGAGCAGCTGTCAATTGGCGTTCGTTTCGTTGATAAGGAGTTGAAAGTTAGAAGATATAGCAGAAGGCATTTTATTGACTACCAGAGAAGCATATAATTTAAATTGGAATAAAGTCATTGGACCTTGATTTGATTGATGCTCAACCATGGCTGGAAAAGAACATTGAATACAGAAAAAAATAAGAAATCAATATCCCAAGGCCAAATTTTTTCACTGTGCTTCTCATCGCTTAAATTTAGTTGTTAATAACTTGAACCTTGTTCTCGAATTTCGAAATACTGTGGGGACAGTGAAAGAAGTTATAAGATTTTTTCGTGAAAGCCCATTGCGTAAGAAACTGATAATGAATTTACTAATGCTTTGCGAAACAAGATGGTCCTCAAAATACAAGTCCATTCGAATTTTATTTTGAAAATTTCATTCACATTAAACTAGTTTTGGAAACTTTGTCATCAGATTCAGAAGTAACTCAGGCCACACGAACAGCAGCATTTCAACTTTCGTCAGCAACAGGAACTCCTAAATTCATTATTTGCTTAGTTATCATGGCCAAATATTCCTCTTACTTTGAGCCTGTCACGAACATTCTTCAAACTAAAACTATCAATCTGGAAGAGGTTCACAGTCACGTTGAAAAGCTGTTAGAAATATTAAAAAACAATAGAGACTAAAAACAAGGCGCGTCTGTTTTCAAGGAACTTTTTACCAGTGCTAAGGAACTTGCAGAGTTTTTTTTTATAGAATTCTCAATGCCACGAATAGTGTCCAAAGAGGATTATTTCAGGGTTTCTCTCTTTACACCATACCTAGATTCACTGATTTGTCTCTGCATATCAGATTTTCAGACAACAACAGAATACCAACATTTCTCTGTATTTTACATCTCGCTAGAATTTAAAATTTAACCATATTTGAATATAACAAAAAAATTGAATCACTTCAAACTATATACAATATTGAGAGCTTGAAAGGTGAAGCAGAATCATGGTTAAACTTATGGAAGAAATCAGATGGGGACTAAGGGTTAGATGTAGACGAAAATGTGTGCTATAGTGAACTGATCCTAAAACATTGCACTTTTTTCACTGCTGGCTTACAAGCAATTAAAATTCTTCTAACTCTTCCACCAACGACTTGCACAATTGAAAGATCATTCAGCACTTTTAGAAGAGTTAAAACTTGGCTAAAATCAACCATTTCAGAAGATCGATTAAATGGATTATGTTTGCTCAGTGTTCACAGAGAAAAATTTTTGGAAAAAAAAAAACACAGCTAATTGATGATGTTAAAACAGAATTTGGAAAGGAAAGAAGAAGAATTAAATTTTTATTTCCAAATAAACAATAAATAAACTGATATAAAAAACAATAAATTAATTCTTTAAGTGCTTGCCTCAACCAAATCCAAATATTTTTCGCAACTACTTTTTATAGTTCATTTATCTTGTGATTAAAATCACTAAAAAAGGTCATATATGACATACACAGTCTTTCCAAATTTAATTTATGACTGACATAGTGAATTAAGCATTCAATATTAGACATTTATTACAAAATATAAATTTGATTTCAAATAGTAAATAAAGTTCCGCCGGTGCGTAAACGTCGAGGACGGTTCGAAGAAGAAAGAAAAACGCCAAAATAACCTTCTAAAATATATATATATATATATATATATAATATATATATATATATATATATATATATATTATATATATATATATATATATAGTATATATATATATATATATATATATATATATATATATATATATATATATATATATATATATATATACAGGGTGTTTACGAAATAGGGGGACAAATTTGGAGGATATTATCTTTGTACCATTACAAATGTTTTGTCTTAAATAAAGTTACCTGTAAAGTTCCTCTCATTTAGATAGGTAAATAGGTAGGAAGGTGCAAATGTATGATGTGAAATTTGGTGTTTCATGGTTCGTATATGTGGTTATTATTATTATTATTATTATTATTATTATTTATTATTATTATTATTATTATTATTATTATTATTATTATTATTATTATTATTATTATTATTATTATTATTATTATTATTATTATTATTATTATTATTATTATATTATTATTTTAGCCTAGGCGTACAGTTCACTGTGTGTTGGCCCAACCGCACCATTATTATTATTATTATTATTCTTATTTATTATTATTATTATTATTATTATTATTATTTTATTTTTTTTTTATTTTTATTATTATTATTATTATTATTTTATTATATTATTATTATTATTATTTATTATAATTATTATTTATTATTTCTATTTATTATATTACTTATTATTATTATTATTATTTATTATTATTATTATTATTATTATTAATATTTTTGATTATTATTATTATTATTATTATTATTATTATTATTATTATTAATTATTATTATTATTATTATTATATTTATTATTATTATTATTATATTATTATTATTTATTATTTTATTATCATTATTAATTATTATTATATTTATTATTATTATTATTATGTATTATATTTATTTATTATTATTATATATTATTATTATTATTATTATTATTATTATTATTATTATATTATTATTATTATTATTATTATTATTATTATTATTATTATTATTATATTATTATTATTATTATTATTATTATTGTGATTGTCATTATTCTTATTATACTCTTTGTATTTATTCCTGTCTATCGTATTTTCTATTTTTCCCATTAGTAGATCTTTTCAAATAATTAATTATTGTTATTAAGGCATTAATAATTATTGTTATTAGTTACTATTAGGAGTATTATTATATTTTAATTATTTAGTTTTATATTTTTATTGGTTATCAAATGTATCCGTTTCCCGAGTAAATTTGCTCGTAATACTATCACAATATTCCTACTTAATTTATTCATCCTATTCTCTAGATAAGGTGGCTATCTATCCAGCAACCTATAGCAGTGTCCATATTAGAGACAGCAATACCCTGTTCATAGGTATTATCTTTACGTTTGTCAAGAGTTCTCGTAGCCATCGTCACTATCTACGGAACATAAACTACCATTTCACATATACCTATGCACCTTTCTAACTCTTTACTACTAAATGAATGAACTTTATCAGGTACTTATTAAGACAAAACGTTTGTATGGTACAGAAGATAATATCCTCCAAATTTGTCCCCTATTTGTAAACACCGTTAATATATATATATATATATATTATATATATATATATATATTTATATAATTAATATATATATATATATTATATAAAAGTATATATAGTAGTATATTATATTGTTTATATTATATTATTTATATCTATATATATATAGGTTAGGTATATATTATATTATATATTATATTATTATATATATAGTTATATATTATTATATAGTTTTAAATATATATTTGTTTATATATAATATATATATATATATATAGATTATATATGTATAGTATATATATAATAATATATATACATATATATAATTTATATAGTATATATATATATTATTTATATATATTATATTATATATATAATATAGTATATATATATATATATATTATATACATATATAATATTTATATTATTAGTATATATATATATTATATAGTATATATATATATTAATATATATATAATTTTTATGTATATATAATATAATATTATATATATTATATATTATAATCTATATTACATTATAATATTATATATATATATATAATTATATATTATATATATATATATATACATATACAGTGTAAAGCTTATTGTTAAACATTGTGTGCTTTTGTATTTAACTCTCTTGCAAATAAAAGGATGTTTGCTTTTCTTTCCTCTTGAATTATAATCCTTTGTTTTGCTATTTATAATATATATATATATATATATATTATATATATATACTATAGTATTTTTTAAAAAATCTTATATATTATAATATATATATATATTATATATATATTTATAAATAATATATATATATATATTGTATATATATATATTATATATAGTAATATTATCTTATATATATATTGTATATATTATATATATATATATATAATATAGTATTATATTATTATTATATATATATTATATTATATATAATAGTATATCCTTCACAAAACCCCGTCATTCACTCCTTTTTTTTCACTTCGACAAACTCACATTCCTCTCCTTCAAGGATTCCTTTACTAACTCAAACCAATTTTTCTTAGGTCTCCCAGTAGGTCGATTCCCAGGACACTCACCACTATACAGCCGCTTAACCAACCGACTATCAATATACTTTCATTTATTTTCTCATTTTGTTCTTTCTTAACACCATACAACTCCCTAATGCTTTCATTCCTTATTTTATCAATTCTTCTTACACCTAACACGACCCTAAGATTGTTCGTTTGAACACATTTTACTTTAGATCTATACCTCTTATTCCAAATAATAGTTTCACTACTATACATTAACACAGGAAACAACATATCCTCATATAAGACATTGGCCCACCGAAGACTTAGTCCCTTTACATCCACCAAGGATTTAATTACTCCAGCCATCCTCCTACTTATTCACTACTTGACTAATACAATATGAATCATCCGTTCCCTTTTCATCCAACATTTATCCTAAGTATTTAAATTCAGACACTTGCTCCAGTTGCTCACCATCCAGCATAATTTCACACCGACGACTGTCCTCACTTACAACCATGACCTTACTCTTATTTACGTATACCTTCAAGCCCCTCCTTTTATACACCCTGCTAAACCCCTCTACCAAAACCTCTCAAACTCTCTTCAGATTCGCCACACAAAACCAAATCATCGGCATGTAATAGGTAGGGAACATTCCAATGTCTTCCATTTTCCATCATTATAACACCTTCCCAAGCCTCTAATTCTTTCATAATCTCGTCCATCTACAAATTGAATAACCAAGGAGACATAACACATCCCTGCTTCACTCCGCTATTAATAATTAAACCAATCGCTTTCACATTAATTGTTAAACACGCTTTACTATCATCATACACACTTTTGATTTCATTCAGAAGCCTACCACCAACACCATACATCACTAACACCTCCCATAGAGCTTCCCTATTATTCCTATTATATGCCTCGCATTTTCTCAACCATTTGTTTCAATGTAAAGATTTGATACACACATTCTCTACAACTTCTAAACGCACCTTGTTCTTCACCAATCATTCCCTCCGTCACCCGACTCACTCTTTCGACCAAAATACCAGCATATATCTTTTATAATATATATATATATATATATATATATATATATATATATATATATATATTGATCGATATATTATATATATATATATATATGCTGTAATAACTATATAACTCATGCTCCAATATATATAAGTATAACAGCAACCATATATATAATAACTTCATATATATATAACAACTATAACATATATGCTCATATATATATATATATAACATATCTATTTATATATATATGTATATATATATATATATATATATGTTTGAACCTGAGAAACACAATGACGTGATCCATTTACAATTAATTCCCATTTCAGAGAGTAAGAAAATAACCAACATTGCTAAATAAGTACATACCTTCTCTTAACATATATATTTATATATATATATATATATATACCAACATATTATGCCTATATATATAACTATATATATGTAACCAACCAACTATATACTACCTTTATATACTGCTATCGCTGTATATGTATAACCAACAACCTTAGCCATAATAACAGTATACATGTAACATATATATATATTCATGGTTTATATTTCAACATGTAAATATAATTCCTGCCAAGTGCTTATTTAGATAAATGTGTCATTTTTGTATTGCTCTTGCGAATTTTGTACACTAGCTTTGCATAAAGTTTAGTTGAAGTTTATGTTCATACCATAAGGGAAAGGCAAAGTTTTAAATTTACTGGTGAGGTTGAGTGGCTTACAGGGTAAATCTCCGTGGAGGGAGGAGGGGGGTCTCTCTAGGAAAATTCTCCCCACGCAGTAAACACTCCCTTTTATTCTAAAACTCCGTCTGCTATATAGCGAGCCTTAAAAAATATGTGAACGTGAAACCCAGTAGTCCTTAGCAAAGACACATAGTAGATATGGTGACTGTGAACCCATTCATACACACAGAGTTACTCATACCCATATATATATATATATATATATATATATATATATCTTATATCTGATCATGAGTAACTATATATATATATATCCGATACAATTATTCCGCTGACTCCAATAATTACAATATTCTTCCTTATACCATATATATAACTTTACACGTCACCCTCAACAGATCAATCAAGCCATAACCTGAATAACTACATAACATAAGCAATGTATATGTAACTATATGAGCAACCATATATATATAGCCAACCCTTATATATGCTGCTCTTACTCAAAGGGGTAAACATTAAAGTTATTAATTAGCTTGTTAATTTTTCGTTAACTTTTAACGCTTTCGTTAATTTCGAACAGAAGTAACGGACTATTAACGAGTTACATTTGTGAAATAACGTTAACGAGTTAAAATTTTCAACTACATCCGTTAACTGTTACTTTAATTTACGAATTTATAAAATATTTTCATATCAGATTTTAAATTGTATTAGACTCGATTTCGATAACAGATAAGCTCTTCTCAATGACTCAAAATGTGTTTCTTCTTACACGGTTATTATACCGTTTAGTAATGTTTAACATGTTTTTCTTACACTGTATTCTCAATTCTTATTGGTTCGCTGAAGAAAAAAAAGATAGTGACTGTTGCCCGTTCAATAAATCATTAACTTCTTTCGTATGTTACTTGAACTCACTTCTTTTGTGGCTAGTGAAAAATATAAGAAGTAGGCCTAATGACGTTTGCTTGATTTGTAATGGAAATATGCATGGTGTGATTAAGGCTATTAGTTGGTATGTAATGTAGCAATAATAATATAGCTAGCAGCAGCCAGCAGCAACTGCTGCTCCAGCAGCAGCAGCCACAGCAGCTGTGCAATGCAACATATAACATATGTGCAGCCAGCAGCTCAGTATGCTATTATAGCCTGCCTTCCCAGCTGCTGTAACATAGCAACCCTTGCAGCCAGCAGTAGCATAGCCAGCAGCCAGCACAGCTGGCACTGTATGCATCTGTAATATGGGCTTAATATGTATATAATATATATGTATATATCTATCTATATATATGTAGCATGGCAACAATAATAACTTAATCTATGCAAGAAATAAGAAGAAGTCTCGTCAATATGTATATCATATATATATATAGCATCTTTCAATAACTATATCTTATATAATAACTAGCATGTATAGCAACAACAGTGTGTAGCAACCAATGTAGCCAACCAGCAACCAGCCAGCAGCCATGCTGCTGCCAGTATGCTGCTTGTAGCCAGCCCAGCAGCAGCCAGCAGCAACAACCCTTTGCCCATAACCTCTATGCTGCTGCTGCTTTGCCAGCCAGCAGCAACCAGCAGCCAGCCTTGCCAGCAGCAGCTGCTGGGCCAGCTTCAGCGCGCCGGCAGGCAGCCAGCAGCCAGCGCCAATAACAGCCCAGCATGCCAGCCATAGCCCATATGTAACATGTATGTATGTATATAATATATATATACCTCCTTAGCTTGCCAACTAGTAGTATGCTTGTAGCTTGCAACAACAATGTATATAATGCATGTTACATAATAACATCCTTAGCTAATGTATATGTATGTATATCAGCAACTTAAATAGCCAACCAGCAGCAGCATATGTATCATATAATAATATCGATGTAATGTATCTAAAACTGTTACGCTTGTAAAAATGATGTATATATATGATGTTTGTATATATATATATATATATATATATATATATATGTACCAATACATATATATCTTAATAAGCTAGCAACCATGCATAATATCATCTCTATCTCTTATGTATGTAACATGTAATATTAATAAATAATAATAATAATAATAATAATAATATAGCCATGTTCATGGTCCAAAACGTTGCTCATCATTTTCCAGTTTATTCTCTCTCCGAATGCCACCTGGCTGAGACATCTGGGGCTCTATGTTCTTCATGTATATGTAATAATATATATATAATATCACATATAACCGTAGCCAGCATTTTCGCGACAAAATATGTAACTAATATATGGCAAGCTGTCAACCTGACCAGCTAACAATCCACCGTAATAATAATAATAATATATATATAACATATATCTTCTTCTTTATCTTCTTTGTAGCTAGCCTTTCCCTTCTTCTTCATGTATATATGTATAGTGACAACAACAGCCAGCCATAATAGCCAGCCAGCCAGCCAGCCTTGAGCTCGCTACAGGGCTTATCCCTCATTTAAAGGAAATCTTTCTCCCCATCGTTAGCCGGGACTTTATGTCTCCTGTGGACAAACTCTGAACCAGGGGGGCATAAAAGCATTTAAAAGTACTTCACTTACAGAAATTGCATATTTGGAATCAACGTATAAAGTTTATTACCAGAATGTAAAAACAAAAAAAAAAATATAAGGATCTTCCGAGCCCCCTAATGTAAATATATGTTTCCTTGAACTTCAGCTTTTAGGGGGGCTGGAGCTGATGAGAACAGAGTGGGGACCAGATCACCTCCGTGTCGATCCACCTAGAGGCCGGGAGACCCCGACGACAACTGATATCTATGCGTTCTACTCTAGGGTGTTGTTCGTTAGTTTTAATCATAAAACGACTTTGCATATATTTATCAATAAACGCAACATATATATATATATACCCTTAGCGCAACCTTGCCTTAACATATATGCTAGCGCCTTGCCATGCCTTAGCATATATATATACTGTGCTCTCTCCATATGCTGCTGTTTGCTGCTGCTGTATATATTATAATTATACGGTTATATGAATTGTAATAACCCGAAGGAAAAAATACTACACTAAGAATTACATACGTAGGGGAGAAAGAGGGTAAATGAACAGTTTGGAAAGGTGAATGAATGGGGACTTACAACCGATAAAGCTCTTCTGGAAGGAAGCACGCGAAAGGTTAGGAATGAGAATAAGGGGAACCTGCTTAGAATAATGAATAGGGATGGTGCCTTTGTAACTGATGAAATGGATGTAAGTGGAGTGTGGGAGGAACACTTTGAAAATCTGTATAATATTGGCAGTAATGAAAAGGTGATAGTGAATGTATGTGGGTTTTGATGGTGCAGAGAGGATAGGTATTTGGGGATAGGGGGTCATTAGCAGGAGGAGGTAATGGGTAGAGTGAGAAAGTTGAAGAATGGTAAATCTGCAGGTATAAGAGAAATTACTGGGTGAAATGATCAAAACGGAGGCGAGATGGTGATTGATTGGATTTGGAAGTTGTGTAATTAAGCGTTTATGGAGGGTATAGTTCCGAGGGATTGGAGGAGAGCAGTAATAGTACTCTTATAGAAGGGTAATGGAGATAAAGGGAACTGTAGGAATTTTAAGGGAATTAGCTTATTGAGTGCTGTTTTGAAGATATATGCTGGTATTTTGGTCGAAAGAGTGCGTAGAGTGACTGAAGGACTGATTGGTGAAGAACAAGGTGCGTTTAGGAGTGGTAGAGGATGTGTGGATCAAATCTTTACATTGCAGCAAATGAATGAGAAAATTAGGAAGAAGAAGAATAAATTGTATTTTGGTTTTATGAATTTGCAACAGGCGTATGATAGGGTTAATAGGAAAGCTCTAAGGCATTTGTTTGTGATATATGGTGTTGGTGGTAGGCTTCTGAGTGAGATTAAATGTGTGACGATAGTGAAGCGTGTGCAAGAATAAATGTTGTCAAAAGTGATTGGTTTAGTATTAATAGTGGAATGAGGCAGGGTTGTGTTATGTCTCCTTGGTTATTCAATTTGTATATGGATGGGATTTTAAAAGAACTAGAGGTGGGGAGGGCAGGAAATGCTTTTAGAATGATGGAGATTGGATTGAAGGGTGCCCTAGCTATTATATGCGGATGATTTGGTTTTGTGTAGGGAATCAGAAGAGAGTTTGAGAGGATTGGTAGAGAGTTTGGGCAGGGTGTGTAAAAGGGGGGTTTTGAAAATAAACGTATATAAGAGCAAGATTATGGTGGTGAGTGAGGACAGTCCTCAGTGTGAAAATTTGTTAGATGGTTAGCAGCTGGAACAAGTGTCTGAGTTTAAATATTTAGGATATATGTTGGATGAAAAGGGAACGGATGATGCAGAGTGAAGTAGGAAAGTTGTTAATGGCAGGAAGGTGGCTGGTGCAATTAAATCGTTGGTGGATGTAAAGGAACTAAGTCTTGAGTGCGCAAGGGTCTTACTTCAACATCTCCTTCTTCACCAACACAAAATCAATCATACTTTTCACTTCAATACCATCTCTACCTACACCAACTCTAGTATACTTATAAATTCCCTTGTGTTTAAAGAAATTATTACTCACACACACACACCTCTCTCCTCACAGAAATCAATCCCCTTCCTACCATTCTCATTTTCTCCCACAACCCCAAAGCCTGTTATTCCATCCCTTTTTTGATCACCTATCCAACCATTTAGGTCACCCAACATAATCAATTTAAAGCTCCTACTCACTCCATCCAAAAAATCATTCAGATTATCCCAGAAAATCGCACTCTCTTTAACATTACCCTCAGATGGATCATATGTCACAACCACACACAACGTGACCTTTTCAAAGTTAAATTTAACCATTAAATTTCTAGTACTCACACACAAAATATACTGTAGCTCTATACGACAGGTCACTCATCATAATTGCAATTCCTTCTCTCCCCCCCCCTCTCATTCTTTTTCAGACCAGCACAAACACATTTCACACCACAACACTCATTTTCACCGTTTAATTTCATTTTGGTTTCAGTCACGTCGAGCAAATCAAATTTGCCCTTTCTAAATATAGTCATCACCTCTCTCCTTTTCTTCTCAACATTTATTCCTCTGATATTCCATTTACCCATACGATTCATTTATTTTCGCCGTAAGATAGAAGGTCGCTTGAGGCGATCACGACCAGCATTCCTGGCAATAGATAAGTGGTAGTGGGCAGCCATCCGAACTACCACCGTCCCTTAGTCGTCTTCTACTACACGCAGGTCATACGCTGTGGGCAAGGATATAAAGGATAGGGCTCTCTGTAATATATTGTCTATATGATGTGATATGTGGATAAAGATGGTGACTGTAAGATGTTTTCTGGAGGATGAGTGTGTATATGAACGCAAAAGAGAAAGGCGAACCATTAGGCACTGGAATTTACCATATGCAAAATGGGAGATAATTTCATAGCTGCAAGTATGTGTATACTCTACCTCAAACATATATATATATATATATATATATAATATATATATATATAATATGTATATATAATAATATAGCTATATATGTAACATATACCATGTTTAACAATAATAATATGTATTTTTCCTGATCATCTGCATAGCGAACCAGCTACATGTCAACTATTTTTCTCTGTGCTATGATGCGGGCGTCATGTTATGATGTCCCTTGAAATATCCAACGCCTTCGACAGAGCATGGCATACTTCGTTCTCTCTCTTATGACTTTGTATATTAATAATAATAATATCATGTAGGTAATAATAATAATAACCAACATCATATATATCTCATAATAATAATACAATAATAATAATAATATGCTCAAGCTCATAACTAACCCAGCTTCTTATGCTCCCATGCTCCAACCTCATATATATTGCTAAGTTTAAAAAATCTATAAAGTTGTTTGGAAATGAATGTTTCGCTTCAGTAATCGAAAAATATAAAATTATTAAATAAGAGCAATGAGGATGAAGCGATAGATGCAACATAATCAAAGGAGTGTCTCTGAAATGAAGAACATGCAGAGAACTATGTTCAATATAAATTTGAATTATTCATCCAAGCAAAAATAAAGTAAAAACAGAAAGGAATATATATATATATATAATATATATATAATATGGCCAAACTCTCCGCAGCCATGTATGTATGTATGTGTAGCCAGTAATGCCAGCGCCAGCCAGCCTTAGCCTGCCAGCAGCAGCGCCCAGCTGTCACCTGCCAGACCCAGATGCCGGCAGGCGGCCTTCCATGCTGTAGTATGTGTTTGTAGCAGCCATATGCCAGCAACAATAACAGCTGCTATTCTTCCAATAACGTAGCAGCAGCGCCAGCCAGCAACAACTATGTAATAGCCATGTAGCCAGCCAGTAGCCAGCCAGCCAGCCAGCCATCCATCCATTAATCTATAAAAATGTAGCCATGTATGTATGTAATATGATAACCAATAATAATAACTAACCAACCAACTATCGCGAAACAACAGCCAGCACCAGCTATGCTTTCTTAGCTGTAACTTATATATATATATATACTGCATGTACTATACTTGCCCTTCGCTGCTGCTGACCCCGCCAGCCCGCTGCTGCCAACAACCTTAACCTTAGCCAGCCTTGCCAGCAACAGCAGCGCGCCAGCGCTCGCTCCAGTATGCTGTAACGCTGTATATATGTACAGTAGCCCTTTGCCTGTATGATACTGTATATATTATATATATATATGCACAATCTCATGAATGATATGAAGAAATTTTGATACCAGACTTTATTGTTATACTTAATTCTATATGAACTCTTCCTGTATTTTTTAGAACACCCATCATTCTTTTAATTTTCACCATTCTATTGACTAACATGCTTTCATAAGGCGTATATCGAAATATCGGCTTTTAATTGTTATGATATCGTATATTCGTATATCTTCCTTCTCTTTCAGTTAGATAATTTCTTCCAGATATGTTTTTAAGTATAATTTTTATTATTTAATTTAAATACAATTATTAATTCCAACAATAATCGATCATCATTTTATTAAGTAAGGAAATTCTTTTAAATCTTAAATTATTTTTATTTCTTTTGAGAGAAGTAATTTACGTAACCACAATGAAGTGTTTCAGTTAATCTTTATTTAACTTTTATTGAAATATATTTTAGAGGACATAATATGGGGTAAGTATTAGGGTTGACCGACGCATTAGCTGCGGTGCCATTCGTGATGCGCTCATTATGGTGCTGTGCGGTACAGTGCGGTACAGTGCGGTGCTGTGCGGTGATGTGCGGTGCTGTGTGCTGATGCACACAATTTAAATGTTCCTATACGGTACGGTTTTAAAAATTTGGAGGTGTGGTGTGATGCGCAGTGCACATTGCGATATAGAGGTTCGGTTTGATGCGAAAAAAATTGATTGTTGTTTGGTGCGTTGCGGTGCTGCGCTGGTGCATGACCTCCTGGTGCGGTTTGGTGCGGTTCGCAAAATACCGGTGATGAGCATGGAAATCGTGATCTCTTATTTCTTTTCTTTTATATATAAACATGACAAATATTTAAATATAGTTTTAAACCAGAGCTTATAATA
This sequence comes from Trachelipus rathkii, assembly GCA_015478945.1. Classification (NCBI taxonomy): domain Eukaryota; kingdom Metazoa; phylum Arthropoda; class Malacostraca; order Isopoda; family Trachelipodidae; genus Trachelipus; species Trachelipus rathkii. The sequence goes on from JABUQX010094030.1 coordinate 35,912, forward strand.
TTTCTTAAGTGCGTTACATACACTCGGTGTTCGCCGAACTTTTCAACGAACTATATAAGATGA
>JABUQX010094031.1:5000-31161 GCA_015478945.1 Trachelipus rathkii
TGGTCCATTAACAGTTATGTGAGAAAGTCTGTGATTGTCAATGGCTATGAATCACTGATTTACAGGATGAGTTTACTACCAGTGTTTTCTTTTGTTTATGTTTTTCTTTTAACACATTTTCTTTATCCTTGTACACTTTAAAGTTTTACTAATCACAATGATTGTGTGATTTCTGCAAAATTATAGAAATGTTTTGAATCTTCTTAATTTAACATTTTCGGCCGACGCTGACTTTAACATTCTTCGAGAAAAACTGAAATTTGAAAATGATATGACCTTCAGAGAGATTTGAACTCCAAGCTGAAAACATTGAAACATTTTAAAAGTATATATATATATTATTTATGTATACATATTATATATGATATAGTATCTACGGGTAGGTTGGTATTTTGATAAATATTATAATTATTATTATATTATATATTATATAATAATATTATATTATGTATATAATATATATAATTATATATATACTATTATTAATAGCATAATAATATTATTATTTATATATATCATCTTCCTTTTTTTCCAAGACTGGAGGGTAAGGTGCGTGACATGCATCGAAAAAGAATAGTAGAAGAACATTGACATAAGTCGAAAAGAAAGCCATACTATTAGTTGAAAAACTCGTCTGCAGATCTTAAAAAATTCCTACTCCTAGATGCTATCATGGAACGCGAACGGACCTTCTCACTATTAGCCATATCTTCTGTCAGTGTAGGAAGTTCAGTCCGCTTGGCCCAGGTGGGCACAAACATCCCCCCTCACAACCCTCAACAATTTCCTCTAATCATGAACCTTTCTTCCGCCTCTGCCATAACTCTCATTTTTCTCTCCTGAAGACATTCCTTTTACTGACTCAATTGACTTTTTCTTCGGTCTCACGCAGCCGGTCGATTTCCAATACACACTCACCTACTATACATCGCTAACCTTTTATACCGACTATCATTTCTTCCTTTCCACATACTCCACAACCATATCAACCGTACTTCACTTATTTTCTCTCATTTATCCCCTTCTTCACACTCTTCACACCATACAACTCTCTTAATACGTTCATTCTTTCATTTTATCAATTCATTTACTTCACAGCTAACCACCCCTTAAAATGATTGTCCATCTAACATCTTTGAACTTTAGATCTTTATACTCTTATTCCAGACCTAAGTTTCGCTACTATACATTAACCACAGGTAACACATAACGCCTCATGTAAGACCCTAGCTGTACTCAAGACTTAGTCCATTTACAATCCCCATAATAAAACGATTTATATTTACCAACCACCTCTCACTTCCCATTTCACAAACTTTTCCTACTACACCATCTAGCATTACGACAGTTCCCTTATCATTGCAACATAATATTCCTAAATATTTAAACTCGGCCACACTTCGTTCTCATCTCCTCACCATCTGAACATAGCCTTCACACTCGAGACGTCCTCACTCAATAAACCATATCACTTACTTAACTTTATCTACGTTTTACTTTCAAGCTCCTCTCTATAATTACACACCTGACCAAATAGCTTTAATTACCAATCCATCTCACACACTCTTAAAAGTCAGTTAATTTCAAAACCAAAAGACCAATATCTCGTGCCTATGTTCAAGACACTCAGACTTTTGTTTGCAAGGCGCCCTCCACCACCGCCTTCCCGCCTTATTCACATTTCCCTCCGGATACTGGCAGCTTTTTTCCCCTGTTTATTTCTCGTTGCCTGCCTCTCCTTGTTCACATCCCTTTTTTTCCTCCTGCTTCTCTTCCCCCTCCGCCTTATCTTTCGGCGTCCCTTTTTTCACCAATTCATTCCGTCACCTTGCACTCACGGTGTGGCTTTCTTGCGGGGCCCGTCGTTCCGGTTCCGACTGGCGCTCACGACTGGCAATGAACTAAGCTTTTGCAAGATTTTGCTCTAGTTGGAAGAGGAAGACTGTTTTGGTATCGTAGATGAGAATACTCTCGTCCATCTTTAGAGAAAATGGAAGTTTACCGCTTCTATTCTTTTTTAATTATAATAGAGACAATATGAGTTTACCAAATAACTTTTTAATATAGGCTTGATTTTATCTTTATTTATTTTCCATCTTTATTTTTTGACTGAAGATATTTGTCCAAGCTTCTTTTTAATAATTTTCTTTTAATCTTTTCAGTTTCTTTTAAAAATTTTTTATTCATTTTTTTCAAGTTATTTCTTTTATCTTTTTATTCTTGGTCATGAGAGAAAACGACAAGTTTACTTTTAATAAAAAAATTATATTCTGTTATTATTTATAGAATTATAGATATACTGTCTTTTGTTCTAGTTTAAAATATGTGTTGCAAGTCTGGTTCGTTTTACCCTTTATTTCTATATGATAAGATAAGAGTTGGGATTTTACAAATCTCGGATTAAGGAATAACCTTTGCATATTATTTTCACCTTCTGCAGATGGTATATCATCGAATGGTAATTATTATCTTGTTTCTGGAAGTCTGGTGTGTGTGCTTTTTATTTTTGTTATCAGCTTGAAAATGTTTTTTAAAAATCCTCTTCAAAATAGTATTATTTTGGGATTTAGTTCAATCGTCGTCCTGATTTAGTTTTTTGTTTATTTTAGTTTTTCCTTGTTATCGTTTTGTTTAATTCCACTTTCAAATGTTGGTTTAAGTTTTTGATTTAAGGTAAACATTCTTTAATTTTTTCTACAAGTTTTATTTTAATGGATGCTCATATCCTTTATTTTTTAGAAATAAAGCAGTATCATCAGCATATTTCACATCTGCTCCTTCTGAAAGCATTGTGCCACAACTGATAGAAGTCCTAGTTGTCTTAAGGCAATGAATAATGAAACCAACTCTTTTCTATCATATATTCTACTGTCAGCATTTCTAAAAAAATTATAGAGAGATATATCAGCTAACCCTCAATTATATAACTCTGAGAAACGTCATCTACGATTGCATTGCGTACCGGTTTGGGTATTGAGCGCTAGACTCTGCTTTCGGAGGTCTCGAGTTCTAATCTAAGATAGGATCTTTTTTCAAAAATTAAGAATAGATCATCGAAACTTATGTATAGCTTGCCAATATTTTATTTTTTAAATGTGTCTTTAGCGAGTGGGTTAGTATCGATCTCTATGCTTACTGTGTTGTTGAAGCCTGCCCATCGTTCACTTTTTAAGAGTGAAGGTAATGTGGTCTTGGCAAACTATAGTGCAAAATTAATAATGGTGATAACGTTACTGGATTTTTGCAATGATAGTGCATAAAATAAATTAAGGATATACATCTACTTTGCCTGGTGGTATGCATATATTAGATGATAAATAATATATCAATCATGTATCAAAAATATTTGTAATTTTTTCGCGGCTTCACTAGATGCAACATAATCCATCTATGACTGAACACTTTCATATGAGATTTTTGCCCAATACGTTTAGCATTTAATTTATTAGAAGATATAATTTAAACGGATTTGTAAAAAAGATGAAAATTCAATTGACTATATCAAAAATTTTTTGGCATCTGATACATTGGTAGTCATTACACTGCAGTAACTAACGCCAAAATGTTAAATGCAACACAACGTTCTAATTGTTCTTACCCTATATATATTTAAAAAATATATTTTGTGATTAAATAATAATATATATAATAATACTAGAAGATAAGAGAAATATTGTTACTTTACTTACCTATTCTACAATATCCGCATACTAATATCATATATATATATTAATATATATAAACATATATAATTCTCAAATGAGACCAACTGCAAACATACTGATCCACTAGGATAGTAGTTACTAGTCCTTATCTCATTCTATTTCTATTAAATTACTAACATATAACGTGTCACACTAAATACTGCTTAATATTTCTATTCAACTATATAATATAATATTGCAGTCTACTCTTATTTTAGCGCACATAACCGTTTGGTATTGCATTAAACCAACCAGATATCTGTTACCTAGAAGCTATAGTGCGGCTGGCCTCTCTTGGATCCTTGGGCCGGGATTACTGCATTCAATGGTCTTAGTCAGAGATTCAATATTCTCTTTTTTTGATTTTTATTCTTTGATATTAAATGTAAACAATTTACACTCTTAAGTCCCTTTAAATTTATTGAGTATCTAGGTTAGGCGCTTCTCCCCCTTGATTTATCCCATACTCGATCCACCTTGGGGCCTATCCGGTGCCTCTTCCGCACGGGTTGTAATTCTATGTTCACGCACTAAAGCATAATTTATGACGATGGCTGTAGATTAAAAATTGGAAAAACCGGTCATTATGCTCCACTCATGATCTACAGAGGCCGCAATTTGCTTGGTGCAAATATGACTGAATGAACGGTCAGGAAAAATACCTGTTCGTAAGCGGAATTGGTGAGTAATATATATCTCGGGACTTGGCGCGAAAGACCATTTCAGGTGCCGTGTGGTACGCCTGGTGGGACCCCACGTAAAGAGGTTACGGGAGTATCTTCCGAGGGCAAAAAAAGGAATATTGCCATTAATACACATCCACAGCCCACCCTAACGGGGTGTGGGTCTCGGGTGGTTTAGTGAGGGAGGTCTTCTGGTACTTAATAGACCTGTCATTGTGGAAGAGAGGATTACCCTTCTTATGAATATACGCCTTTTCCTAGCCTCATCCTGTTACTTCTTTGTCATTATATGATCTCATTAGCCTTGTATGCTGTCTAGTTATGTAGCTACAAATTCATGGATGACGAAGTCTATGGTTAATTTTTATATGGGGGAAAGTCCTTAAAAGAAAAAACGTATTAACTAAAGGTGAGCCTGAACCATAACAATATATTACCCATATATACTATACCTCTGACTGCCTACGACCCTACAACGATCCTACTACTTCTGACCTGGTTAATATGGCTTGATAAAACCTCCATCCCTACATATTGTATTGACGTGAAAATTTTAATTTCAAAAAAATTTTTTTGGGTTTTACATAATCCGATCCCTCTGTCGACAGCTACTAATTAAGTCAAGGTCTCAAGGCCATATCAAAACAGAAACATGAAATAAAAAGAACAATGCAAATGTTTAGATAACATCCAAATCATTCATTTGCACCTATCCAGCCTATTTTTAAAAATTGGATGTGAATTATTCGATATTTTATTATTAAAGTTTAAAACATAAAGAGAAAAATAAAAAAAAATAGAATTCTTGGAATCTATATATGGCAATTCCATTAATCGGATGAGTAGAAAAAAATAAATAAAAAAATTTGAAAAAATAGTGTCTGCTTATAGTGAAATAGAGGTTTAGTGTCAGTCGTACTGCAACCTTTACCTAATACGTCGCACTACCCTCCAGGAATGTCAGTCAACATGTCATAACCGAATGTATATACCATACTAGTAACGGCTCTACTACATCCCAATACTCTTATCCGAGAGGCACAGAACGCATTCTGATCTCAGTACAGAGTGGTCACTTGAAAATCCTAGAGTTGAAGACCCTCTCAGTCACATTGATGGACAAATGGGTCCATTCGTCCCGTAAAAAGCTGCTAAACCGAAATCCTTAATAGTTCCATTCAGTTCATCCTTAACGTCTCTTGCAAATATTCCTCTTATTTCTACTCTGATGAATAAGAAACACATTTAAAGGTAGAGCTGATTTAATTGATTATAGACAGAATATGTAAGAGATGATACAGCTGTATTTTGGGATGAACTCAACAGAGAAGATTTTCCGTTACAAAGCGTTTATAGATTTCCCCTTCGCGGAACATCTTCGCTGACACAACCAAACTCCCCGTTGTACTGCTGTACTTTTAATTACCCATATACTCCACTCTTGAAAACAAGTGTCAAAAATGGGCTTCACAGTCAGTGTTCGCACTTTTATCCCTCGACCCAGACGTTGCTTCAAATGTCAACGTTTTGGTCATCCCCGAAAATACTGTAGGGGCCCACTGACATATGCAAAATCTGCGGAGAATTATTTCACAATCCATGTGAAAATACCCCTAACTGTAGAAAACTGTAATGGACCGCGCCAGTGGCTTTACTTTTCCATACTTTTTTCTTCTTCTAGAGCCCGTCTCTCACTGTTTGAAAGGAGTTTAGAGCTATGTACCAATAACACTCAAATTATTGAGCAGGAGATTGCTATACGCCAGCTCAGGGAAATGACCAGACAAATCAAAAATCACTTCTACGCCACAATTCAACATGCTGCCCACGTCCTTCCCGCGTGTTAATCCCGAAAACACAAACTTTATCCTGAACTAGACCTTCCTCTCTTATATTTCCAAATTGAACCTCAGGCATGGACTGTAGCGCAGCGACTGTATACTACCTGTACTGCCCACAAATACCAACTCTCAAAAGTACAGAACGCCTTGAATTCAATCTCCTGTCCAAAAAGCTATCGAGGAGGCTGTTTGCTTTTACTCTCGTCCACTAGCTATCAAGCTAAACTGGCGGATCCGGTACTAAATTTGGAAAAACAGAACAGGGCAATGTTTGGCTTACTCACGGACTCAAATCTGGCTCACCAAAACTTATGCAGAGAGACGGTCTTCTTTGTCCTTAAATGCGCTCCCCTATATCAAAACTACAGAAAAGCTGTTTGCGAAACTAAACTGCTGAAGAATAAGATAGTTCGCCCAAGTTTAAATAGATTTACTTCGTTATAATATATACTTTTAGAGCAACCCCAGAATTTCTAAATCTAAAAATCAATCAGTAAGCCCAGAGGTAAAACATGCAGAGCTCAAGAAGAGACCTCGCCATTTCTACTCTTTCACTGAAGACAAAGTCAAGGGCTTCAATATAAGACTGTATCCAAGGAACATCCACTATGCTATTGAACAATCGCCACTCAACCAAATCATCTAAATCGTCCTACTGATATGGAACAGTTCTAGGCTCATTCTGTAATACTGTCCTTGTATAACTCTTCTCACGAGTGTTCTTTATCAACGCTCCTTTAAGAGATTCTATATTGCCTACCAAGAATGAAATTGGTGACAGCTCGTATATTCGATGCTTGAATTGCGAATGAAAGTCTGATTAAATGATTTTCCCACTCTACTCTTTCTAATGTCTTCCTGCCAACTTCTGAATCTGCATTCCCAAGCGGATAACTGAGAGATTACTGATACTCACTAATAAGATAAATGAGCATATACGAAATGCTCTACTATTACCAGTCCATAACCCACAAAAACAAGTTTGGATATTTGTGGAGTTCATTTCTTACATTGTCGCATTCGATTGGAGGTTTCAATATTCAACCTTACTCCAATAGTTTCTTTATATTATCACAAGGATCAGCATTTATCCAGCAAAATATACTAATTTTCCAAGTCATACGCTTATTAATTATTTTTCATCTCTTACTTTTTCTTCCAACTATGTCAGTTAATTAATTATTTGGCTGAAAACAGTTCTAAAATATTATGTATATATGATTTTATATATTTTATTCTCATATATCTCATTAAAACAAAAAACCGTCTCAGAGAGTTACATCTCCTCTAAAAATCATTTTTAAATTCATAAAGGTTTATACCACTACAAAAACTTGACAAACACATTTTTACATTAATAAATATCTAACGTTTGAATGAATCTGGAAAATAACTATCTACTCCTTTTCATCAGCATAGCGAAGATCATTAACATCTGATTTTTGGTAAGAATTCATCATTGATATTTGTCTAAAAGCTAGGATACTCGTTAGTCCGATTAAATTAACAATTTACTGATATATGTTTGATACAAAACCCCGAGTCAAAATTAATGTGCGCACATTTTATGTTAATATGTAAAAAACTGTTGCCCCCTCAGTTATAAATAGTTATAGACTTTAATTATTACATTGCTATATTTTTTCTCAATTTCATATTTTTATTCAATGGTATTATTTGACATCTATATTTTAGGATGTGTACTTTTTCATGTAGGTCTACTCTGTCTTACATGCATGTCATGTTGTGTCAAAAATTTATAGGAACGTACTTATGTGGTTATCTTTACTAAAAAACGTAATATATATATAAAGATCATTGCGGGTAAATATTTGTAGCGTTTCTGTATGTTACTATTTTAAACCCTGTGATGAAATTAAAGATTGTTTGCCGCTCTCCTTCTGTAAAATAGTTATATAAGGTTTTTTATCCCTTTATTTCAGACCTACTCTTATTGAGTCGTACATATAATTGGTAATTGTATACTTGATATGTTGGATCTTCTTTCAATATTTTCATCTTGTCGTTACTTCTCTGTATATTTATCGTAAATCCTTTTAAAGACTGTTGCCCTCCTTACCATTTAAAAGTACAAAGACTACAACGATGATGCATTATGTTCCCAATTTTCAATATTTTTCATTCAAATTTTTTGACTCAATATTTATGGTTTGGTACTTTTCAGTAGGTCACTGTCCTTACTCAATTCAATATAGTTTTTTGATCATATTAATTTAAGACGTACTTATTAGGTGTCTTTACAAAAAAACCTGTAGAACATACCAGACATCTTGTTCTCATCTGTAAGGTAACTTGTCTTACACTTTTCTGGTGATCAAATTAATCAGATTTGTTGCCCTCTAAATAATAAAAGTTTTAATAAGTGGTTTACTTTAATTTTCTCTATGGTACTTAATTTGAGTTCGGTACAATAAAAGGTAATATATATCCTGTATTGTCTTTGGATCTCTTCCTTAGTGTCACTGTTTCGTTACATCTTTAATTAATATTTAACTTTGTATGTCGCCCGACAGGTAAATCAAAGTTACAATAGAGTCTCAAAACGTTTGATTCTCTTATATTTTTTCCAGATTCATATTTCTATTGTCTCTATATACTTTTACTTTCATATTTAGGTTGGTACTTTTTTCAGTAGGTCACTGTGTCTTACTCATGTTAGATTTGACATAAATTTTTAGGACGTACTATGTGCGTCTTAATCTATAAAAAAACGTAGAATTATATATTCAAACATGTTGTTTTTATTTCTTCTGTACGGTAACTGTCTTACATTCTGTGTTTAAATTAATGAACGTTGCCTCTTCATTTTTTTTCTAATGTTAAAAGTGTTAAAAGGTTTATTTATATTTTTCAATTGACTCTATTCTTTGAGTCGTTACATAAAAGTGTTAATTATTATTCTGATATTCGTTTTGGATCTTCTTCAATAGGTCACTTCCGTACATTCTATATTAAATTTTATAAGATCTTGTTTGCCTCCTTATCCCAGTAAAATCGTTACAAGAGTAACATACGTGAATGCTATATTCGTCAATTTTTTTATTATTTTCTCTTTCCAATTATTTTGTACTCATTTTAGGTTGTGTACTTTTTATTAGTGTTCCTTTCGTCTTTATATCATCATTGTAGTTTGACATAAAATTTCTCGGACGTACTATGGGTCTTACATTATAAAAAACCGTAGAATATATCAGTAGATTATTGTTTTTTTCTCTTCTCTGTAGATTAACTTTAATCTTATATTTCTTTGGTCCCAATATTAAATAATTGTTGTCCCCTTCAGGTAATAAGGTAATAGGGTTTATCTCAATTTTCAGAATCTACTTGAGTCGGTAAAAAGAAATAGTAGTATATTATTTCTGAATATGTTGGATCTCTTCAATTAAGGTCAATAAGTTATCATTTTATATGTTAATACTGTAAATAATACTGTTTGCCTTTTTTTTCTCTATACTCTCATGTTTTAAAAATGTTATGAATGAGTTCTCCTCCATGTATGTCTTCGCTTATATATTTTTTTTCAATTTTTCATTTTTATATCTCATATATTTTGAACCCCATTATTTCAGTGTTTGGTTACTTCTCAGTAGGTCATCTTGTCTTACTCATGCAGTTGAGGGGGGGGGGGGTGGTGGTTGCCATAAGTTTTTATGGACGTACTATGTCGGTTTTTTTTTATCGGAATTATATGCTAGTATATAAGTACATGTTGTTTCTCTTTTGTAGGTTTATCTATTTACACTCCTCTGTTGGATCTATAAAGATTGTTGCTCACCTCCGGTAAAAAGTAAAATAGGTTTACTCCCTTAATTTTAGGTACCTATCTTTTGAGGTTATCAAAATTGGTAATTTTATATACTGTATATGTTGGATCTCTTTATATATAGTGTCCACTGTTGTATGCATTTTTTCTATAATAAATTTAAAGACTGTTGCTTTCCACTACAGGTAATAATAATATTAAATTTAATTCATTTTCAAATTATTTTGATCTCCCATAATTTAGGTTCTGGTACTTGTTTTCAGTAAGGTCACTTGTCCTTACATCATTTGTATAGTTTGAGCTTATAAATTTTTAGGATACGTATCTATGGTCTTTACAAATAAAAAAACGTATCGTAGAATATTAAAGTACTATAGTTTGTTTCTTCTCTGTTAGGGTTACTGTCTTACATTCCTGTGATCTAAATTTTAAGTTGTTTGCCTTTCTCTCTTCATAAGTAAAAAATTTAAAAAAGGGTTTGTTACTTATTGTCAGGAAATAATTTGAGTCGTACAAAAAGGTAATATATTTTGATATCTTTGGTATTCTCTTTCCAATAGGTTTCATATCTGTCGTACATTTCTATACTTATTATTTAAAACCTGTTATTCCCCCAGGTAAAAATGTTACAAGAGGTCTCTACATATTGTTGATCTGCTTATTATTTTCCTAATTTTTACATATTCATTCAAATATTAAACAAATTATTTAGGTTTGGTTACTTATTTCAGTAATTTTTCTACTTCTCATTGACATATGTCTATGTTATTGACATATGTCTATGTACGTACTTACTGGGTTTTACAAAAAATACGTAGTATATATAAAACCATGTTGTTTCTCTTTTGTAGGTTTACTATTTTAAACCCTGTGGTTCAAATTTATAAGATTAGTGCCCCTCCGGGTAACAACGTTATTAAAGGTTTTGTCTTATATTTTCAGGACGCTACTTTGAGCGTAAAAAAAAATATTATTCTATGACGAATAACTAAATTAACCCTCAATATGGTTCACTGTTTCGTTACATTCTATATATTAAATTTAAAATAACTTGTTGCTCCCTAGGTAAATAAAGTACAAGAGTTCCACGTTTTTTGATGGCTATACTTTTATTCAATTTTCTATATTTTCTCATCTCTAGTATCATTTTGAACACCTATTTATATTTGGTTGGTACTTCTCTTCAGTAGGTTCACTTGTCTTACATTCATGCATATTGGTGACAAAATTTTTAGGTGAACGTACTATGAGTCTTTTACAAGAAATTAAGATAAACAAACTGTAGTATACTTTCTATAAGACATGTTGGTTTCTGCTCTTCTTTTGTAGGTTTCTTATTTTTACTCACCTACTTGTGATATGAATATTAAAAGAATTGTTTGCTCTCCTCAAGGATTCAGATGATAAAAGTGTTTTAATCTTAAATTTTTTCAACGAGTACGTCTACTGTTAAGTCAGTACAAAATTTATTCGTGTATTTTGTATATCTTTGATATGTTTGGAATATCTCTTTCATAATTTATTTGTCATCTTCTCTACATCTAATTGTAAATTTCTAATACATATATATCGGTATCGTCGAAGCTTCTTACAGTTATCAAAGTGTACATTATAAATGGGGCTTATATTTTTTTCATATTTTCATATTTTTCCATTATTTAAATATTTTTGACCCATATTTAGGTTGGTACTTTCATAGGTCACTGGTCTTATCTATTCAATGTATTTGACTCATAAATATTAGAGGACCGCTAACTATGGTTATTCTCCAATAAAACATAGAAATATTAATCAGACATGTTTTGTTTCTTCTTCTGTTTGGGTATTTGGTATTTAAATTCTAGTGGATCAAATTAAAGATTGTGTCCCCTCAGGTAAAGAGTTACATATAGGCGTTCCTCTCTTTACATTTTTTATAGGGACCTAATTTGAGTCGTACCAAAAGGTATTATTTTTTATGATATGCTTGTTGGATCTCTTCAATGGGTCACTGTCGTACTTTCTATATTAAAATATTTAAAACTGTTCTGCCCCTTTTCATGCTTCTCTCCAGTGCTACAAGTTACAAGACGTCACATAACTTTGTTTGATATGCCTATATTCTTTTCTCAATTTTTTCTATTTTTCATTCAAATTATTTTGACCTCATTTTATAAGGTTTGTACTTTTTTCAGTTAGGTCGGCTCTCTCCTACCATTTTGTACGTTTGCATACATCAATATTTTGGTACGTGTCGTTCTTATCTGGTCTTCCAAATAAAGGTCGTATAGTATCATATTGAGTCAGTACTACTTGTTGTTTTGTTCCTCTCTTCCTCTGTAGTTGTAGCTTGTCTATTCATTCTGTTGATATTCATATTAAATGACTTGTTGAACATCAAGTAAAAAGTTACATTTGGGTTCTTTAATTTTCACGTGACCTTTGAGTTGTACAAAATAAATGTAAATTATTTTTCTTGATTTTAGTTTGGGTCTCTCTTCAACTCTAGGTCATCTGGTCGTAATATTCTAATTAAATTTTTAAAATACTGTTTGCCTTCCCAGGTAAAAAGTAACAAAAGTCAAAACGCTTAATGCTACTACTTCCCCAATTTTCATATTTCATTCAAATATTTTGACCATATTTAGTCTTGGTACTTTTCAGTAGGTTTTCACTGTCTTAATCATGTATGTTTTTGACATATATATTTTAGGTAGTACTCTATGGTTACTTTTTCTTTATACCAAAAATACGTAGTAATTTAAGATCCATGTTTGTTTATCTCTTTCTGTAGGGTATTTGTCTTACATTCTTGTGATGCAATTTTAAAGATTGATTGCCTCCTCAAGTATAAATATTAAAAGGTTATTCTATTTCTTGATCTCTTAACAGTTGAGTGCGTACTAATAATAAGTAATATAATTCTTGAATATGTTTTGGATCGTTAAATAAGTTCACTGGTCGTACAATTCCTATATTTTAATTTTATAAAAATTGTATGCTTTTCTCCCATGGTTAAATAAAGTTAACACTAGTAGTTTACAATGTTGATATGCTATATTTCCATATTTTCTATTTTCATTATCAAATATTTTGACCCATTTTTTAGGTTGGTACTTTTTCTAATGTTAGTAGTTTATTGTTTACATCTTGTAGTTTGACATATATTTTTAAGGTAAATCGTTACTATTAATAAGTTTCTTACAAAAAAAACCGTAACGATATATCTAGAGAAATGTTTGTGTTTTCTTTACTTTGTGGTTCTTTTTTCTTACATTCCTTTTGTCATAAAGCATTTATTTTACATTCAAGTATAATATAAATTAGGGTTTATTTAATTTTCAAGAGAGATATAATTTGAGTCGTACAAAATAATGGTATTAATATATTTTGATTCTTTGGATCAACTTCAATAGTTCACTGTCGTACATTCTATTTATTTAAATATATATAACTGTTTCCTCTCCCTGGTTAAAATAGTTACAAGGTCATAACGTTGATCGATATTTCCATATTTTCTTATTTTTCATTCAATTTATATTTTTTGACTAGTCCATATTTATTAGGTTTTGGTACTTATTTTCAGTATGGTTCATCATGTCTTATACAATCTATCAGTTTGACTATTAAATTTTTTAGGACGTACTATGGGTTTCTTCACATAAAAAACTCGTAGATATACATAGCATTAGTGTTTCTCTTTCTGTAGGTGTACTGTCTTACATTATCTGTGATTCAAATTTAAAGATTGTTCCCCCTCAAGATAATAATAAAGTTAAAAGGGTTTACTTAATTTTCAGGATCCAATTTTGTAGTCGTACAAATAAGGTAATTTAATATTCTGATATGTTGGTTATTCTCTTCAATTAGGTCATCTGTCGTAGCATTCTTATATTTTAAATTTAAAGACTGTTTATGCCTCCAGTGTAAATAGTTACATCGAGTTTAACGTTGAACTCACTATTATTCCTCCAATTTTTTATATTTTCATTCAAATATTTGACCTCCTTTATTTTAGGTTGGTACTTCTCAGTAGGTGCTTCTCTTACATCATGTAGTTTGACATATATATTTTTAGGACGTACTATGGGTCTTTACAAAGAATAAACGTATAAGATATAATACAGAAAATGTTGTGTTTCCTCTTCTGTAGTGTTTAAAATTATTCTTATATTCTATGGTCAAATTAAAATTGTTGCTCCTCCTTCGCAGGTAAAATGGTAATAAGGGTTTACTCGTCATTTTTCAGGACCTACTCTTTGAGTCGTACATAATAATGTAATTAAATTACTTGAATATATGTTTGGATCTCTCAATATGGTCACTGTTTCGTAATCATTTTTTGTTTTTTATTGTAATAATTTTGTCCTTTCTCCTTTCAGTTAAAAGTTACGAGTAGTCATCAACGTTGATGTCTATATATTTTCATTTTCATATTTTTTCATATTTCAAATTTTTGACCCAATGTTTATGGTGGTACTTCTCTAGTAGCTTCACTGTCTACATTCATGCAGTTGTGATATCTATATTATTAGACGTACTATGGGTTTTATCAAATAAACGTAGTATATACAGACATTGTTGTTTTTTTCTTTTCTTGTACGGTACCGCCTTACATTCTGTGATCATATATTAAAAGAATGTTGTCTAATTAATTGTCTGACAAATTAAATAGGTGTTTTAATTTAATGTTTTCTAAGTACGTCTTACTTATTAGTCGTACAATAGGTTATATTATTCTTGAGATGTTTGTGATCTTCTTCAATAGTCATCCTGTCGTACATTTCTATATTTTAATATTTAAAAGACTGTTGCCTTCTTTTTATTCCCCAGGTAAATATAAGTAGCATAGTAGGTAGGAACGTTTGGAATTTCTTATATTTCATTTTATTTTTCTATATTATGTTGATTCTCAATATATTCTTTGTGGATCCGAAATAGCAGAGTTAATTTTTTTTAGATAGTGTTCACTCTACACATTCATTTAGTTGTGTATCATATTTATATTTTAGGGTATTATGGGTTTTACAAATAAACGTAGAATATTAGAAATGTTGTTTCTCTTTCTGTATGGTTACTATTCTTATGAGGTTCTTTTGGTTCAAGGAGTTAAAATGTGGTATTGCCGCTCAGGTAAAAAAGTAAAAGGTGGTTTATCTCTCTCAATTTTTCAGGAACCTATTTGAGTCCTGTACAAGAAAAGGTAATAAATATCTGGGAATGGTGGTGGATCTCTTCTAGGGTTTAGCTGGTGTGCTAGTGTGTTTATGTTATAATTTTTAAAATACGTGTTGTCCTGCCTGGCGAGGTTTAAAATTATAGTTTACTATATTTTTTAGTGGATTTGTCTTATATTTTTCATTTTCATATTTCATTTTTCTCAAAATTTGACTCCTCTTATTATTTGTGATGGTTGGTACTTTCTCAGTAAGGTCACTTGTTTTTAGCATGTTATTGCTCATGTGGTGAGCGGTAATTTTATGGTGCGTACTGAGTGACGGTTTTTTATAACTCAGAGAAAAACGTAGTATATAAGACATGTCTGGTTTCTCGTGTGTAGTTAGCTTATTGGGTTACAGCCTCTTGTGGATTAAATTCGAATGATTTGTTGCCCCTCCGTGTAGGAAGTTAGAAGTTTTACTCCTAATTTTAGGACCTTTCCTTTGAGGTTTTTAAAAATGGTATAATATACTGTGGTGTAGCTGTTTTGAGTGTTGTTGTCTCTTTAAATAGGTTATCTTGTTGTTCTTTTCTATTATTATAGAATTTTGAGAGATAGCTACTGTTTTGTCCCTTTTCTTTGGCCGCTAGTTGATAAAGAAGTGTGAAATATGTCATTGAGTTTCATTTCAAGGATTAGGTTTTGAACCCATATATTTTAGTTGTTAGGCTTTTCTCATAAGTAGGGTACTGTCTTTTGAGCGCCATTTTAGTTTTGAGCATAATTTGTTTTAGGTAATGTTACTATGTGGTCTTACTCGTATTGGATAGGAAAAACTGTAGAATACTATATATGACATTGTGTGTTGGTTCTGCTTCTGTTATGTGTACTGATCTTATCAGTTCTGTGTATCATTATCATTTGAGAGATTGTTTTGCTCCAAAAATAAATTCAATATAGTGTGTTTACTTAATTGTTCCAGGAAATAATTTTTGTGTCGGGAGATAAAGGTTATATAAATTTTGATATTACTGTTTGGATCTTCATATATGGTCAGCTGTGTGACGATTCTATATTATATATATTTTATATTGAGAGCGTTTCCCTCCAGTTAAAGGTTTGGTTATAGTTTCAGAGAGTCACTAACATGTGTGTATGGTCGTATTTTTTGTTGGTTTTGATGTGCCAATTTCATAATTTTCTTCAATATTTATTTTGACCATATTTGTGAGTGTTTGGTTTAATTTCAGTGTAGATTCATGCTCTTCGTTTACTTATTGCAGTTGGTGACATGAGGTTTTTTTAGTGTACGGTCGGGTGGGTTGCGTTAACAAAAAACGATAGTATATAAAGTGAGGCATTTGTTTGTCGTGTAGGTTTTTTCTGATTTGGTATTTAACTCCGGTGGTCAATTAATATTGATGGTTGCGTTCCTGGGTAATATTATGCGTGAGAATGTGAGGGTTTTTGTCTTTTTAATGTTTTCAGGACCTAGCTTTGAGTCGTCACAAATATATATAATATATACTTTTTTCTTGTATAGGTTGTTTTGATGTCTCTTCAATTAGGTCTGCTTTGTCGTTTATTATTCTATTATGTTTTAAATTTAACTGATTGCTCGTTGTGTTTTGCTTTTTTTTTTGGTCTTCTTGTTTTTTTTGTTTGTTTTTGGTTTGTTTCTTTGGGTGTGTTTGTGTTTTGTTTTTTTAATATGTTACTTTATTTTGTTTGTTTTTGTTCTTCAGGTTAATATGTTGTGCAGATAGAGTCACAACTGTTGTTATTGATTCTAGTGAGTTTTCAATTTGTTTCATATATTTGTTCCATCTTCAATTATTGTGTTTGACTCTTTATTTTAGGTTGTTACTTTTTTCCTCCGAGTGTTAGGGTGACGTGGTCTTACTCATCATGCAGGTGGTGTGACAAAATTTAGGACGTAACTATTTGGGTCTTTTAGAGATAAAAAATCTCTTAATCTCTAAAATTTATACGTACAGTCATTATTATTTGATGTTGTGGGGGCTATTAGGCATGTTTGGTTTCTTCGCTGTTTGTAGGTTACTATTTTTATACTCACTCTTGTGATATTTAAGCGATTGTTTTTTGCCCCTCAAGGTTACATAAGTTATTATATAGGTTTTCTTATTGTTCGGGACCTTTACTTTTAATGTCTGTACAAATAACTGGTAGTATATCTGACTATGTTGGGATCTTGCTGTCTCATTTGGGTGGGTAATTTACTGTCGTACATTCTATAGTAAATTTAAAAACTACTGTTGCTCCCTAGGTAAAAAGTTACAAGTAGTCACAAACGTGTATGCTATATTCCAATTTTGAGTGGAGGGTTCAGTGTGCATATGTGGGATACGTCGATACTTTAGGTTGGTTAAATACTGTATAGAGGTCACTGGTTCTACATCAGTCGTAGGTTTTGTTTATTGATCACTATTTTTTATTTTTAGTATTACCAATCTTACAGTATAATTTCAAAATAAAACTCATATGCATCATTTCATTTCGATGTTTGTTTCTTCTCTTCTGTAGGGTATCTTGATCTAACTATTCTGGTTGTGAGTTCTATAAATTTAAGATTGTTGCCTTCCAGCAGTTTATGAGTTTAAAAGGTGTTTTTACTTTACAATTTTCAGGACCTTATTTGAGTCCAAGCTATAAAAGGTAATATATATTTTTGATATGTGGGATCTCTTCAAAAGGTTACCTGTCGTACATTCTATAATTTAAATTAAAACTGTTTACTTGCTCCATGGTAAAAAGTTACAAAGGTCACAACGTTGATGTTTTATTTTATCACATTTTCTCATATTTTCATTCTCAATATATTTGGTACCTCCATATTTAGGTGGTCACTTTTCTCTAGTAGGATCACTGTCCTTTACTCTATCATTGTCACTGTGACATTAAATTTTTATGGCACGTACATGGGTGCCTTAACAAAAATAAACAAAAAACGTAGTATATTAAAGACATTGTTTTTTTTCCTCTTTTGTAGGTTACCTTTAATTATTATCTAATTCTCTCTAGTGATATTGATATTTTATAGATTTGTTGCGCTTTCCTCTAGGTAAAATAAGTTTAAAAAAGGTTTTAATCTTAATTTTCAGGTACTACTTTGAGTCATAATATTACGAAATGGTTATATGTTATTACTTTATATTATGATTCTTCTTCATTATTTTACATTCAAGAAAATTGAATATTATAATTTAAAGTACTGTTTTGTTCGCCCCCATGGTAAAAAGTTACAAGAGTAACAATGTTGATGCTATATTTTTTTTTCCTATTTTCATATTTTTCATTCAATATATTTTTGACCCATAATTTAATGGTTTGATACTTTTCTCATAGGTCACTCTAAGTCTTAGCATCAATGTGTTTTGACATAATATTTTATGAACCACTCTTCTCGTTTCTTTAACAAATAAACCAATATGTCATTATTTACCTTAAACCCCAATTTCTCCTTCTGTAGGTGTATCTTGTCTTACATTCTGTGATCAATTAAAGATTGTTTGCCTCTCAAAGGTATTAATTAAAAGGGTTTTACTCTTTTATTTTTCAGGAACCTAATTTGAGTCGTACTATAAAAAAGGTAATATATATTTTTTTGATATCTTTGATCTTCTTTCAATTATCTTAATACTAACTTACTTTCTTTATATTTATAATTTAAAACTTGTTTTTCCTCCTCCCATGTAAACTTTATTAAGAGTCTACAAACGTTGATGTCTTATATTTTTTTTTTTCATATTTTCATTATTTGTCATTTCAATTATATTTTTTGACTCTAATATTTTTTAGGCTCGAAATCATAGACGTAGGTCACTTTTTTTTTTTTTTTTTTTCTTCCTCTTATCATAATGGCTCATGTTTGATCTCATAAATTTTAGGGTATACGTAATAATAGTGAACTAAATACTCGTATTATTAAATAATACATGCTCATTGTTGTTTTCTTTTTTTGTTGTTTACTATTTTAAACCCTGTGGTCAACTTAAAGATTGTTGCCTCTCTCTTCTTCTTCAATGGTTTTTGCTTTTAATTTATTCAGAGGGCTCTACTTTGAGTCGTACAAAAAATTAATATTATTTCTTCTATGGATCTCTTCATAGGTCACTGTCGTATTTCATTCTATATTTAAAATTTTAAAAACTGATGGGAACTACTGTTGCCTCCCAGGTAAAAAAGTTACAAGAGTCCACAAACGTATAATAATCTAATTATTTTCCAATTTTCATATGTTTTCATTCAATAAATTTTTGTACTCACCATTATTATTTATGTGTTTTGGTACTTTCAGGTATAGTAGTTCACTGTCTTATTCATCATGTGTTGATCATATAATTTTAAGGATATACGTACTCTAATTGGGTCTTTTTTATACATATAAAAAATGATAAGAATAATAAACAGAAATGTTTATTTTTCTTCTTTTGTATTCTTAATATCTTAATATTCTTTTGGTCAATTAAATATCCCCTCAGTGTAAAAAGGTAAAAGTTGAGTTTATCTCTCTATATTTTTCAGGACCTTACTTTGTGTCGGTACAAAAAAGGTATTAAATTCTGATATGTTCTGGAATCTCTTCAATAGGTCATCATAGTCGTACTATTATTATGTTTTTAAATATGTAAAAACTTTGTTAGCTCTCCTACTAGTTCATAATAAAGTTATCGAAGTAGTCATTCAACGTTTGAATTTGTTTTTGCTTATATTTATCAATTTATTCATATTTTTTCTATTCCAAATATTATTGACCCATATTTTTAAGGGTTGGTTAACTTCTCTCAGTAGCTACATTGTCTTAGTCATTCAATGCAGTGTGACATATAATTTTTTGTGACGTACTATGGGTTTTACAAAATAAACGTAGAATATACAAGACATGTTAGTTTTTTCTTGACTGTACGGTACTGTCTACTTTCTGTTGATCAAATTAAAGAATGTTGCCCCTCATAAAAGTTAAAAGGGTTTATTAATTTTCAAGACCTACTTTGAGTCGACAAAAAAGGTAAATAATATTTTTTCTGTATAGTGGATATTCTCTTCAATTCAAAACTTACCTTTTCTATACTTTAAATTTTAAAGTACTTGTTGTCCTCATGGTTTCTCCCTCAGGTAAATGATGTAGCTAGAGTAACAACTGTTGTATCCTATATTCATATTTTCATATTTTCATTCTATATTTCTATTTAGGTTGGTACTTTTATGTAGGTCACTGTCTTTCATCATGTAGTTTGACAATAAATTTTTTTAGGTATATCGTACTATGGGTCTTACAAAAAATACGTAGATTATACAGAAAATGTTCTTGTTTTTCTCTTCTGTAAGGTTTACTTAGTCTTAATATTCTTTGTTTCAATTACAATAATTTGTTGCCCCTCTCATGTATGGTTATAAGGTAAAAGTAGGTTTATCAATTTTCAGGACCTACTTTGGTGGAGTCGTACAAATAGGTAATAAATACTGATAATCTATGTTGGATTCTCTTTTCAAATTAAATTCATTGAATATCATTATTTATGTTAAATTTAAAAACTCATGTTGCTCTTTCCTTCAGTTACAAAAGTTACGAGAGTCATCATCGTTGATTAGCTAATATAATTCAATTTTCCAACTATTTTTTCATTCTCAAATATTTTTGACCCATATTTTAGGTTGGTTATCTTCTCTAAGTGGTTCACTGTCTCTTACTCATTCATGCAGTACCTGCAATAGCCTTAGCAAGCTGACCGTTGTCGGAATTATAATAAAAACGTAGTATATTTATAATGACATGTTGTGGAAACTGGGAAATTTGTACTTGTTTATACACAATATTACAGCACCTGTGATCAAAATTAAAAAATTGTGCCTCCTTCCTGGTATAAAGTTAAAAGTTTTTATCTTTTAATTTTTAGGACCTTCTTTGAGTTTTTCATAAAATGTAATTATTATTATTTCTGATTTATGGTTTTGGATTTCTCTGATGGGTTGTTAACTATTCTCTATAATAAAATTTTAAAGATCTGTTGCTCCCTAATTAAATACGTTGTAACATATTCATTCTTATTTTCAAATATTTTGACGCCATTCGTTTTTATTTTTAGGTTTGGTACTTTTTCATGTAGGTTTCACTGTCTTACATTCACGTTTAAGTTTGAATCTCTATAAATTTTTAGGACGTACTTACTGGGTCTTATCAAAAAAACCGTAGAATATATAAAGACATTGTTTGTTTCTTATTCTGTAGGTACTGTTCTTACATCTTCCTTGTGATCTCAAATTTTAGATCATTGTCTGTCTTCCTCAAATAAAAAATTTATAAAGGGTTTAAGTAGGTCATGGAAATAATTTGAGTCGTACAAAAAGTGTAATAAATTTTTTGATATCTTTGGCATATGTGTATAATATGGGTATTCTACTGACTTAACCTTCACAACATTATTTTTAGAAGTTCTGTTTTCTCCTCAAGTTTAATTTATGTTACAAGAGTCCACAACTGTTGAATGCTATATTTTTTTTCCCAATTTTCATATTTTTCCTATTCATTATTTGACCCATATTTTAGGTTTGTGTACTTTTCAGTTAGGTCACTTGCTCTTTACATTCCCATAGTTTTTTTACAAGTAGTGCTGTCAATAATACTTCGTCCACTAAAACGTAATGTATTAATAATATAGACATGTTTGTTTTATTTTTATTTTTAGTGTTACTATTTATTATATCGTCTGTGGTCATAATATTATATAGATTTGTGTGGTCCTCTCTGGGTTATAAAGTTTTATAAGTCGTTTTGAAATAATTTTCAGGACCTATCTTGAGTCGTACAAAAATAATATATTCTGATATGTGGATCTCTTCAATACGTCACTTGTCGTACTATTCTATATTGAAATTTTATATAACTGTTGCCTTTTCTCCCAGTGTAAATTAAAGTTACTAGGTCACAACGTTGATTGCTTATATATTTTCCAATTTCAATATTTTCTCATTTCAACATATTTGACCCATATTTTTAGTTAATACTCTTCAGTAGGTCACTGTTTAACATCATGTAGTCTTTCAAAATTTTTTAGGACGTACTATGGGTGCCCTTTCACAAAAAAAACAAAAAAACGTAGTTAATATATAAACATGTTGTTTCTCTTTTGTAAGGTACTGTCTTTTACATTCTGTGATGAAATTTAAGATTTTTGGCCCCTCAGGTTAAAAGTTTAAAGTGTTTTTACTTAATTTTCCAGGACCTTTACTCTTTAGTCGTACTCAAATAAATGGTAATAACTGTATACTGATATGTTGGAATCTCTTCTAACATAGAAATTGTCACAACATTCTATCGTAACGTATTGAATAGTGTTGGCTTCTTCAGGTAAATTTCCGTATCATAAGATGTAATCAATTGTTTTGATTGCTTATTCTTCTCCAATTTCATATTTTCAATTCATTTATTTGACCCATATTTAGGTTGGTATTTTCAGTAGGTCACTGTCCCTCATCATCTATGTAGTTTGACATATAAATTTTTAGGACGTATCTATGTGTCTTTTTAACTAATAAAACGTAGAATTAGTATAACAGTCATGTTGTTTCTCTCTGTAAGGGTACTGTCTCTTACATTTCTGTGTGATCAAAATTATAAGATTGTTGCCCTCTTCAATGTAAATAAGTTAATATGGTTTATTTATAATTTTTCAGGCACCTATTTACTTTGTTAGTTCGTACTAAAAATATAGGTTATTATTACTTCTTATATGTTTGTGATTCTTCTTTTCACTTTCAACCTGATCGTACATTCTATAATTTAATAATTTTAATAGATCTGTTGGCCCCCAGGTAATATAAGTTACACGAGTAACTACTGTTGTACTCTATATTCCAATTTTTTAGTATTTTCATTTCTTAAATATTTTGATCCCATATTTAGTGTTGTGGTCTTTCTTAGTAGTGTTCTCACTCTCTTACATTCTAATTTCTCAAGTTTGACAATATTTTAGACGTTACTTATGGTCTTTTACAAAATAAACGTAGAATATATTTTGATTCTGTTGTTTTCTTCTTCTCTGTTTGGTTTGTCTCGATAGTATTCGTTGGTCCAAACAAATATAGTGACGCTCTCTGAATTCTTGCTCTAGGTAAAAGGTGTAATATTTGGGTTTACTCATTTCAAGGAACTACTTTGAGTCGTACAAAAAAGGTAATAAATACTGATTATTGTTTTTTGGAAACCTGTGGTAGTTTTTCCATAATCTAATATTTTATGTTATATTTTTAAAAAACTCTTGTTTGTCCCTCTTCAGTTAATAAAAGATTACGAATAAGAGTCACAACGTTTGATTTTGCTATATTTTCAATTTTCTATCATTTTCATATTCATATATTTTTGACCATAAATTTTAGTTTTGGTACTTCTCAGTAGTGTCACTGTCTTATCTCCCTTTGCAGTGTGACATAATTTTGGTAACGTACTATTGGGTTTTACATAAAAAACGTAGTATCTAAGACATGTTTGTTTCTTCTTCTGTAGGTTATATTTTACACCTTTCTGTGATCAAATTAAAAGATTGTGCCTCCTCCGGTAATAATGCATGTATTACAGTTTTTATCTTTAATTTTAGAACCGTTTTGCTTTGAGGTTACAAAAATGGTAATATATATATATTGATATGTTGAAACCCTTTAGTAAGTCACGGCATATGTTTATGTAAGATCAAATAATTCTAAAAGACTGTTGCCTCTCCCCTGGTAAAAAATTAAATATATCATTTCATTTAAATATTTTTGTTTTATCCTTTTTTTTTTATATATACTTTTTGGTATTCTTTTACAATTACAATCAACTGTCTTACATATTGTAGTTTGACATAAATTTTAAGGACGTACTATGGGTCTTGCAAAAAAGAAAACGTAGAATATAAAGACATGTTTGTTTCTCTTTTCTGAGGGTACTGTCTTTACATTTCTGTTGTATCAAGATTTAAGATTTGTTGTCCCTCTATAAATAAAAATATTAAAAGGGTTATTATCTTAATTGTCAAGTGTAAATAATTTGAGTTTCCTGAATTCAAAAAAAGGTAATAAATTTTGATTATCTTAGATCTCTCTTCAATAGGTAGCTGTCGTACATTCTATATTAAATTTTAACAACTGTTTCTCTGCTTTGTGGTGGTTTTTAAATAATAATCCAAAAAATAAGGGTTTTTTTAAAAACTTAGAGTATTGGTGGTTATAAAACTGTTGATGCATAGTTTCTTTTCCAATTTTCATATTTTCATTCAAATATTTTTTTGACTCTATTTTATTTTGGTTGTGTACTGTTTCAGTAGGTCACTTCCTCTTACATCTATGCTCAGTTATTGTACTAAGTTTTAGGACGTACTATGGGGCCTACAATATAAAAATACGTAGTATATTAAAGACATGTTGTTTCTCTTTTGTAGGTTTTACTATTTTTTAAACCCTGTAGTCAATTAAATAGAATAGGTATGATATTTTATTATAAGTAATAATAGGTTTTATTTCAGATTTAAGAACAAACTCCGATGTCGTTACTCAAAAAAATAAATAATTTCTGATATGTTGTATATTCTCAATGTTACACTGTCGTTACTGTCTATATTAAAATGTCATTAACTGTTTGCCTCTCTCATGGTAATAAAGTTTATCAGAATCCACAACTTGTTTGTATGGCTTATATTTTTTTCCAATTTTCCATATTTTGATTCTTCATATTTTGTATCTTTCTATTATAGATTTTGGTAACGTGCTTGCGTCGTGCAAGTTTTACATCAATGTTTTTTTTTTTTTTCATGTGTGATTATTCAAATATTCGTACATGGGTCTTTACAAAATAAAATCAAAAAAACGTATTATATTTATTATGATGTTGGTACCCCTAGTTTTGGTATGTTTACTATTTTAAATGCTTTGTCATGTAAGTGTTCAAGAATATGATTGCCTCAGGTAAAAGTTAATAGGTTTACTCTTAATTTTCAAGGTACATACTTTAAGTTCGTACAAAATGGTAATGTTAATACTGTATATTGTGGACTCTTCCATCAATATTACTGTCGTACATTCTATAGTAAATTTTTTAGAACTGTTGCCCTTCAGTTAAAAAGCAGTTACTAGAGTAACAACGTTGATGCTATATTCGAAAATTTCTATATTTTCATTCAAATATTTTTGCCCACATTTAGGTTGGTACTTTTCAAATAGGTCCACTGTCCTACATCATGTGTTATGACATATAATTTAGAACTCAATTCTACTGTTATTACTTTTACAAAAAATACTATTAAGTATTAATTAAACCTGTGTTTCTCTCTTCTTCTTTAGGGTACTGTCTACCATTCTGTGATCAAATTAAAGATTGTTGCCCCCACAAGTAATAAAATAGTTTAAAATAGGTTTTACGTAATTTTCAGGACCTAAATTTTAAATACCATAAAAGTATTTATTCATATTAGTTAGTCATCCGGGTACTTATCTGATAGCGCTGCTATATCTTAAATATTTTAAAAGCATATTTGCTTTTTGCATTGGGGTAAATATAGAACAACAAATAATCACAAATACGTTTGATGCTATATTTCCATATTTCCATATTTTTCATTCAAATATTTTGACCCATATTTTAGGTTGTACTTTATTTCTCTAGTATAGGTCACTGTTTCTGAACTCATCAAGAAGTATTGAGAATTTAATTTAGGACGTACTCTTTATGGTTCTTACTAAGTGAAAAAAAAAAAATTCTGAACTCACAAGAAGTATTAGAATTTAACCCATTGTAAAGGTTATTATTCTAAGCTGCTATTCTGTGATGTAATTAAAGATTGTTGGCTTCTCCTTAGTTTGGGATATTAAGTTAAAAGTGTTTTTTACTTAATTTACAGGACCTACTTTATATTAGAACAAAAGCATAATGTTTGTACTGATATGTTAGGATCTCTTCCATAATTTACTGTTGTAAATTCCTTATATTAGTTAATTTAAAGACTGTTGCCTTTCAG
>JABUQX010094032.1:0-22500 GCA_015478945.1 Trachelipus rathkii
AAAGAGAGATCCCATTAATTACCAGTATTATCACCGATTCATGAACTTTTAGAAGGAAATAAGTCTTTCTTTAATATTTTCTACTTTGGTTCCAATTTCAAATATAAAATTAAATCCATATTTTGAAAAATTAAAATATCATTCTCATTAAAGTGTTTAATGTCAACCTCTGGTGGAACTTTCTCGATAATGCAGAATATTATTAGATCAGTCGATATTCTGTAATTCATATCAAAAATATTCATTGAATCCACTTGCAGAGTAAACTTACCAGATTTTTTTGTCATCACATCCTTATATCTATAGATATTATATAATATATATATTATATATATATAATATATATATATATATATATATATATACTAATATATATATTAATAATAAATATATATATATATAATATATATAAACTTATTTTATATATATATGTATAAGATATATATATATTGTAATAATATATTATATATATTATATATATATAATATATATATAGTAGTATTATATATATATATATATATATATATTATATATAATATAATATATCGGCAAAGTCGATCTTTATAGGCTAGAGTAGTGTATATGGCAAGATCAGCAGATGCTTCCAGCAGATGCAGATTTACGGCTAAATCTGGAATGCTGGTATTATTTTGGTATATTTTTCCCGGCAGAGTCCGTTTTTGGGGTTTTAGCCCGGTTTTGCCGCGAATTTCACTGGCTTTTACCACAAAATTCCCGCGTTGCTCGAGAATTCAAGCGTTTTTAACGCTTGAAGCATCAAATTGGGGGTTTTTCGAGTCGGTGATGCGTTTTCTGAGGTTCTGGAACCGACCAAACCAAGTATGCCGAACATACTTGAAATTTTTGTAAAGTCGATAGTTTTGACGTTTGAGTCGTTCTATCTATGGTTTTTGGGGTCGGGGAAGCCGTGTTTGAGGACGTGGAGCGTTTTGGAACAAGGAAATTCAAGTTAAGATGCCGTACATGACACTTGGAATTTCGTAAGGCTTGTCAGATTTTTGACGTTTGAGGTGTTAAGTTAGGGGTTTCTTAAGTCGGGGAAGTCGATTCAGAGATCGGTGAGTCTAATGAAGCAGGAAATCCAAGTCAAAGGCTCGACATTGCTTTGGAACTTTCTCTGAAATTACTGACGTTTTACAACTTTTGAATGTCAAATTAAGGGACTCCAGGGTGGTGAGATACCAATTTTGAGGTCAGTGGCCAAGTATGTTGAGTTTAAGAAGGGCTAGGAATAAGTCTTATAACCCACACTTTCTTCACAACTCAATTTAGATGAGTTCTAGTTGAATTGTCTTCTTCAAACTTGTGCTCCCCGTCTAACGGGTGACGTAACCTCATCGTAGACTGAAAGTTACATCCCGTGCTTCAACCCCCGGAGGGAGCGCCTTCCCCTAAAAAAATCGCAATGTTCGTAGAAGGTTGAAATTTGGAGAAAGGATTCAGAGTCGGATTTCTGGAAAGAATCGGGTTCGGAATCAGAGGAATTGACATAGGCCACCGGTGCTGGAGCCGGGCGATGCCTAGTTAGTAAATATTTGTTTAAAATACAATATTATACTGTCACATAACTGATTCTGTTCTAATATGTACATATCGTCAATTGCAATGCATCTTGCAAAGATAACTCCGTCTTTCTAAATGTTCAATGACTGACATTTAATATTTCAAATCTCCATCTTTCTTTTTATAACCAGCAACCTCATGATCTATTGATTTATTAACCTATTGATCTATTGTTTGCTATTTTATTTTATAAGTTTCATTTTACATTTATTCTTAATGTTTAATTTTTTCATTTTAAATTTTTATTTTATTTTCAAATTTTTATTATTTTTTATTTATTTTGTAATTTATTTTTTGTTTTATTTGTTTAAAACATTTTGTTTTTACTAAAATTTTATTCTTTTTATGTTTATAACATAAAAAATTTTCGTTTTTACATATCCTAAAGCAGTAAATCAGTAATCAATCGACCCCCCATCTCCTCCTTGATATAAATTATCTATTGTCTATTGATCTAAATGTGATCTATGCGAATTAAAGTCATATTTTTGTATAACATTACACAAAAAATTTTATTTATTTTGTTTTGTTTTCATTAACATTTGTTTTATAAATAATTTAATTCTTTTATGTTTATTAACTTAAAAAAATTTGCGTTTTTACACCCTAAAACCAGTAAATCAGTAAAATCAGTAAATGCAGTAAATCAGTAAATCAGTAAATCAGTAAAGCAGTAAATCAGTGAAATCAGTAAGATCAGTAAATCAACTGTAACCAGTCCACCTCATCCTTCCATGATCTATTGATCATTGATTCTATGAATCTATTGATTCAAGTCATATTTTTGTATAAAACAACACAAAAACTTTTATTTATTTTTGTTTTGTTCTTTAAACATTTTGTTTTTACTGAAAAATTAATCTTTTATGTTTATAACTTAAAAATTTCTTTTTACGTACCTTAAAACAGTAAATCACGTAATATCAGTAATCAACCATCCAACCCTAACCCCCTTCTTCCATGATCTAATTGATCTATTGATCTATTGATCTACTGATCTATTGATTCAAGTCATATTTTGTAAAACATAACAAAACTTTTATTTATTTTTTTTGTTTTCTTTAACATTATGTTTTACTAAAAAATTATTTATTTTGTTTTTTTCTAAAAATGTATTCTTTTTATGTTGATAACTTATAAAAATTTGCATTTTTTACATACCTTAAAGGCGAGTAAATCAGTAAATCAGTAAATCAAATTACCCTCCCCCTACCATTCCTTGATCTATTGATCTATTGATCTATGATCTATTGAAATCTATTGATTAAAGTCATATTTTGTACAACATAACAACAACAACTTTTATTTATTTTGTTTTTTCTTTAACATTTTGTTTTTACTAAAAAATTTATTCTTTTTCATGTTATTTTTTAAACTTTTAAAAAAATTTGCATTTAACATACCTTAAAGCAGTAAATCAATGTCACAATCTAAGTAAAGTAAACTGCCCTCCATCCACCTCCTACCCTCCAGTGATCTATTGATCCCTTGATCTATATTGATCATTGATTCAAGTCATATTTTGATAATATAACACAAAACTTTTTATTTTTTTAACCCTCCTACCCTTCATGATCTAATTTTTGAAAAAAAATATTTATGACCTTTTGAGCTATTGATCTATTGATCTATTGATCTCAAGTCATCATTTTGTAATAACATAACATGCAAAAACTTTTCCTTTTCTTTTGTTTTGTTTTCTTTAAAACATTTTGTTTTACTAAAAAATTTATCTTTTATGTTTTAACTTAAAAAATTTGCGTTTTTTACCCTCTAAAGCAGTAATACAGTAAATCAGTAAATCAAACTGCCTTCCAGGCACCTTCCTACTCCTTCCATGATATATTGACCTATTTAGCTATTGATCTATTGATCTATTGATTCAAGTCATATTTTGTATAACATAACACAAAAACTTTTCTTTATTTTGTTTTTTTTATTCGTTTAAAATATTTTGTTTTTAACTAAAAAATTTATTCTTTTATGTTTCTACTTAAAAAATTTGCATAATTACAAATACCATAAAGCAGTAAATCAGTAATCAGTAAATCAAAACACCCCCTTCCAGCCACCGTCCTATCCTTCCATGATCGATTGATCTATGATGCTATTGATCTATTGACTATGACTATTGTATCTATTGATCCACAGTCATATTTCTTTATAACATATTACTCAAAAGACTTTTATTTATTTTGTTTTGTTTCTTTAATCACATTGTGTTTTTACTAAAAAATTATTCTTTGTATGTTTATTTAACTTAAAAAAATTTGCATTTTAACATACCCTATAAGCAGTAAATCAGTAAATAGTAAATAACTGCCTTCCAGCCACCTCCTAACCTTCCAATGATCTATTGATCCTATTGATTATTGATCTATTTGATTCAAGTCAATATTTGTTATAATATCTTTAAAAACGTTTTATTTATTTTGTTTTTATACTTTTAAACATTATGTTTTTTTACTATAAAAATTTATTAAAGATGAATTTATAACCAATGAAGCAGTCCTTTTTTAAGTTTGACTAAAAAATTTAAACATTACACCTTGATAAATTTCATCTAAATTTCATTTGGATGCAAGATATCTTTAAATCCGAGTAAATCAGTAAATCAAAACTGGCCTCTCATACGCCTACACTTCCATGATGCTATTAATTCCATTGATTCTATTGAATTCATGTCATGTTTTTGTATACATATTCTCAAAAACTTTATTTTATTTTGCTTATTCTGTTTAAAAAGATTAAGTATCTAAAATGTTTCTTTTTATGTTTATAACTTTAAAAAATTTTGCATTACTTTTTTACATACCTTAAAGCAGTCAAATCAGTAAATCCGTAAATCACCAGCCCTTCTAACCCCTACACTTCATGATCTATCGATCTTGACTATGATTCATGTCATGTTTTGTATAACATTTTTCAAAAGCTTTATTTATTTTTGGCTTATCTGTTTAAAACATTTGTTTTAACTAAAAAGTTTTTACCGTCTTATCATACTAACTTAAAAAATTGGCAATTTTTTACTGATCCTAAAGCAGTAAATCCAGTAAATCAGTTAATCAAACTGCCCTCGCCAACCCATCCATGATTATTGATCTATTGATCTATTGAATCTATTGATCTATTGATTCAAGTCATATTTTGTATAACATATCACAAAAACTTTTATTTATTTTGTTTTGTTTCTTTAAACATTTTGTTTTACTAAAAAAATTATTCTTTTTATGTTTATAACATAATAAAATGTAATAGTTACTGATCCTAAAGCAGTAAATCAGTAAATCAGTTAATCAAACAGCCCTCCTAATCTTCCAGGATCTATTGATCTATTGATTCAAGTCATTTTTGTATAACATAATTCATTAAAAAACTTTTATTTTATTTTGTTTGTTTTCTTTTAATACATTTTGTTTTACTAAAAAATTTTATTCTTTTTATGTATATAACTAATGAAAAAACATGTTTTACATACCTTAAAAGCAGTAAATCAGTTCAATCCGTTAATTCAAACTGCCCTCGTCTACCTTGCTATCTCATCCATGATATAATGATCTATTGGATTCTAGCCTGACTACTGATTCTATTTGATTCAGTGTCATATTTTTAATGAAAATTAGGTTGTTGTTTTACAATACCTAAAGCAGTAAATCAAAAAGTCGAGAGTTAATTAAACGCCTATCGCAGCCACCTTCCTGATCATTCCAACGATCTATTGATCTCTATTGATCTGTTGATCTATTGAATCTTTGATTCAAGTCATATTTTCGAGTATCTAACATACCTCAAAAACTTTTATTTATTGTGTTTTGTTTTTCTTTAACATTAATGTTTTTTGCTATAGCCGGAATTATTCTTTTTATGTATATTAACTTAAAAAATTTACCTTTTAACATACGTTTCCAAGGCAGTAAATCAGTAAATCAGTAAATCAAACTGCTTCCAGTCACCCTCCTACCCTTCCATGATCTATTGATCTATTGATCTATTGATCTATTGATTCAAGTCATATTTTGTATAACATAACACAAAAACTTTTATTTATTTTGTTTTGTTTTCCTTTAAACATTTTGTTTTTACTAAAAAATTTATTCTTTTTATGTTTATAACTTAAAAAAATTGCATTTTTTAATCCTAAAGCAGTAAATCAGTAAATCAGTTAATCAAACTGCCCTCCTACCCTTCCATGATCTATTGATCTATTGATCTATTGATTCAAGTCATATTTTGTATAACATAACACAAAAACTTTTATTTATTTTTGTTTTGTTTCTTTAAACATTTTGTTTTTACTATAAAAATTTATTTATTTTGTTTTATTTTTACTATAAAAATTTATTTATTTTGTTTTATTTGCTTTAAACATTTTGTTTTTACTAAAAAATTATTCTTTTTATGTTTATAACTTTAAAAAATTTGCATTTTTACATACCCTAAAGCAGTAAATCAGTAAATCAGTTAATCAAACTGCATCCCTATCCCATTCGTGATCCATTGGATCTTTTGATCTATGATGCTATTGATCTATTGATTCAAGTACTATTTTTGAAAAAATATATTTTTCAAAAACTTTTATTTATTTTGTTTATAACTTAAAATATTTGCATTTTTACGTACCCTAAAGCAGTAAATCAGTAAATCAGTAAATCAAACTATCATCCAATCTACCCTCCTAACCTTCCATGATCTATTGATCTATTTGATCTATTGAGCTATTGATCTACTATTGATCTATTGATTCATGTCATTTATCGAGTAATTTTTGTACTAACATAACATAAAAATAAATTCTTTGCTGTAGCTATTGTTGTTGAAATGTCGCGTTTGTTGTTGCATTTGTTGCAGTTGTTGATGTTGTTGTTGTTGAAATGTAGCGTTTGTTGTTGCATTTGTTGCATTGAAAAAGTGTTGTATATTTCCATTTAACTTGAACGTATATATATTCCAACAAACAACATCAAACTAACAACACACACAACAACAGCACAACAAAACGTAACATTTCAACAACAACAACCATCAACAACTGCAACAAATGCACACAAACGCGACATTTCAACTACAACAACTACATCTCAAACCTTTATTTTTAATTTATGTTCATACTTAAAAGGTACTTATAATATGACATGAAATCAATAGATCAATAGATCAATAGCTCATAGATCAATAGATCATAGATCATGGAAGGTTAGGAGGGTAGTTGGATGATAGGAGTGGATGGTTGGATTAACTGATTTACTGCTTTAGGGTACGTAAAATGCAAATATTTTAAAGTTATAACAACAAATATAATAAAAGTTTTTGAGATATTTATACAAAATAGAACTTGAACTCAATAGATCAATAGATCAATAGATCAATAGATCTAAAAGATCAATGGATCCAACCGAGATGGGTGAGGAGGCCAGTTTGATTTACTGATTTACTGAATTTACTGCTTTAAGGTATGTAAAAATGCCAAAATTTTTAAGTTTATAAACATAAAAAGAAAAATTTTTTAGTAAAAACAAAATGTTTAAAGCAAATAAAACAAAATAAATAAATTTTTATAGTACAAAATAAATACAAAATAATAAATTTTTTTATAGTAAAAACAAATGTTAAAGAAATAACAAACAACAAAATAAATAAAAGTTTTTGTGATAATGTTATATCAAAAATTGACTTGAAATCAATAGTCATAGATCATAGATACTGGAAGGGTAGTGAGGGCAGTTTGAGTAACTATTTACTGATTTAACTGGCTTTAGGATCTATGTATATAGCATACATTTTACTTATGTTAATAAACATAGAAAAGATATATATTTTTTTAGGTAAAAAACAAAATGTCTAAAGAAGCAAACAGAAAATAAATAAATAAAAGTTTGTGTTATGTTAAACAAAATATTACTTGAATGAAATAGATCATAGATCAATCAGATCATATAGATTCACGTTGGGTAGAGGGTGCTGGATACAGTTTTGATTTACTGATTACTGATTTTACTGTTTAAGGTATGTTAAAAAGGTAGAATTTTTTTTAAGTTAATATATCATAGAAACAGAATAATTTTTTATATGTAAACAAAAAAAAACTAAGGTTTACCAGAAGACAAAACAAAATAAATAAAAGTTTTTGGAGATACAGTTATAGCAAATTTTGACTTGAAAATCATAGATCATAAGATCAATAGATCAATAGATCAATAGATCGTGGAATGATAGGAAGGTGGCTGGAAGGCAGTTTAATTAACTGATTTATTGATTTACTGCTTTAGGTATGTAAAACATAACAATTTTAATAAAAATATGACTTGAATCAATAGATCAATAGATCATTAGATCAATAGATCAATAGATCAATAGATGGTAGAAGGGTAGGAGGGCAGTTTGATTAACTGATTTACTGATTTATCTGGCTTTAAGCTTATTACAAAAATGTAATTTTTTTTAAGTTTATATACATAAAAAGAATAAATTTTTTAGTAAAAACAAAATGTTAAAGAAAACAAAAACAAAATAATAAAGTTTTGTGATTGTTATACAAATATGACTGAATCAATAGGTCAATAGATTATGGAAGGGTAGGAGGGCTGTTTGATTTAACTGATTTAACTGATTTACTGCTTAGATCAGTAAAATATTACATTTACTTATGTTATAAACATAAAAAGAATAAATTTTTTTAGTAAAAACAAAATGTTTAAAGAAACAAAACAAAATAAATAAAAGTTTTTGTGTTATATTATACAAAATATGACTTGAATCAATAGATCAATAGATCAATAGATCAATAGATCAATAGATCAATAGATCCTGGAAGGGTAGGAGGGCAGTTTGATTAACTGATTTACTGATTTACTGCTTTAGGATATGTAAAAATGCAAATTTTTTAAGTTATATACATAAAAAGAAATAAATTTTAGTTAAAACAAAATGTTTTAAAACATGAATACAAAAATATAAAGCTTTTGAGATATTTATATCATAACAGACATGAATCAATAGATCAATAGATCATGGAAGTGTAGGGGGGTTTGATTTTGCTTTTTTGATTTACTGATTTACTGATTTACTGCTTTAAGGTATGTAAAAATGCAAATTTTTTAAGTTATAAACATAAAAAGAATAAATTTTTTAGTAAAAACAAAATGGTTTTAAACAGAATAAGCAAAAATAAAATAAAGTTTTTGAGAATATGTTATACAAAACATGACATGAGATCAATAGATTCAATAGATCATATAGATCATGGAAGTTAGGGGTACTGAAAGAGCAGTTTGATTACTGTTTATAGATTTATAACTGCTTTACGGGTATGTAAAAATGCAAATTTTTTAAGTTATAAACATAAAAAGAATAAATTTTTTAGTAAAAACAAAATGTTTAAAAAAAATAAAACAAAATAAATAAATTTTTATAGTAAAAGAAAACATAATGTTTAAAGTTATAAACGAAAATATAATAAATAGTTTTGTGTTATGTTATACAAGAATATGACTTGAATCAATAGATCAAATAGATCTAATTAGATCAATAGATCAAGTAGATCTTGGAAGGTTAGGAAAGGTGGGCCTGGAAGGCAGTTAATTACTGATTACTGATTTAAACTGCTTTAGGGTATGTGAAATAATTTTAAATTTTTAAGTTAATAAAACATAAAAAGAATAACTTTTTAGTAAAAACACAATGTTTAAAGAAACATAAACAAAATAATATAAAATGTTTTGTTTTATTATACACAATATGACTTGAATCAATAGATTCAATAGATCAAATAGATCAATGAGATCAATAGATCATGGAAGGATTGGAAGGGTTGCTGGAAGGCAGTTTGATTTACTGATTACTGATTTACTGCTTTAAGGTATGTTAAATATGCAAATTTTTTAGAGGTTGTAAACATAAAAAGCCTGGAATTTTTTAAGTAAACACAAAAATACCCAAAACAAAACAAAATTCCACGGATAAAGTTTTTTGAGTTATGCAGACACAATATGACTTGAAACAAAAAATCAATAGATCAATAGCTAAATAGATCAATAGATCATGGAAGGGTAGGAGTGTGGCTGGAAGGCAGTTTGATTACTGATTTACTTGGAACCCCTGCTTTAGGGTATGTAAAACGCAAATTTTTTTAAGTTATAACATAAAAAAGAATAAATTTTTTAGTAAAAAACAAAATGTTTAAAAAAACTAAACAAATTAAATAAAAATTTTGTGCTAATTTTCATCCAAAAGAAGAAGAAATCAATTTTAGAGAAATAGGATCAATAGCTCAAATAGGTCATATAATCAAATAGTCATGGAAGGGTAGAGGATATCAAAATAAATAAATATTTGTGTTAAATATTATACAAAATATGACTTGACAATCATAGATCAATAGATCAATGGATCAATAGTCACGGAAGGGAAGGAGGGTGGGATGGAGGCAGTTTTGATTACTGATTTACTGATTTAGCTTATGTAAAAACTGCAAATTGTTTTTCAGTTTTATAAACATGAAAAAGAATAATTTTTTTTATGTAAACCCACAACGTGTTTAAAGGAAACAAAACAAAATAAATAAAAGGTTTTGTGTTATGTTATCAAAATATGACTTTAAATCAATAGATCAAATTTTTAGGGAAAAAATTCAATAAGATCAACATATTAGATGTAATAGAAAAGTTGCAGTGTCGGAAAAGAAAAAAAGGGGGGAGGGGGGGGGGGGGGGGGATTTGATTTTCTCTTTTTACTGATTTACTGCCTAAGGTATGTAAATATGCAATAAATTTTATAAGTTATATCAACATAAAAAAAAAAATTTTTAAGTAAAAACAAAATAAATAATTTTTATAGTAAAAAACATAATGTTTAAATCACATAAATAAACAGCTTACATCATTTAGGGTAATAATCTTACAAATATGACTTGAATCCGTAGATCAATACGATCCAAATAGATCAATAGATCAATATGATCATGGAAGGATAGGAGGGTAGGGTGCATGGTTTTGATTTAACTGAGTTTACTGGATTTAACTGTTTTTAAGGATATGTAAAATGTAAATTTTTAAGTTATAAAACATAAAAGGAATAAAATTTTTTCAGTAAAAACAAAAAGTTTAAAGAAACAAAACAAAAATAAATAAACAGTTTTGTGTTATGTTAATACAAAATATGACTTGAATCAATAGATCTAAATAGATCAATAGATCAATAGATCATGCAGGGGTGGAAAGTGGCTGGTTACAGTTTGATTTACTTTATATTTACTGATTTACTGATTTAGCTTATGTAAATGGTTTGATTTACTTGATTTACTGATTTACGATTTACTGCTTTAGGGTTTAGGGTTGTAACAACGCAAATTTTTTTTAAGTTAATAAACATAAAAAGAATAAATTTTAGTAAAAACAAAATGTTTACACGAAACAAAACAAAAATCACCACCTAATGTTTTGTGTTAGTTGGTAACAATATAACTCAACACACCAGATCACCACTCAGATCAATTAGATCAAAACTATATCAATATCTATCAAGATGGAGTGGGAGGGTGATTTGTTTTACTGATTTACTGCTTTAGCGATATGTACCAACATCTAAATTTCATTACGCACTTATAAACATAAAAAGCAATAAAATTTAGAAAAACAAAATGTTTTAATTAAATAAATATAACAATAAAAATATATATAAAAATAAAAAAAGTTAAAAAAAAAAGGAATTGAAAAAAAAGAAAAAAACATAATAAAATTAAAATAAAGTATAAATGTAATATAGAAACATAAAAAAAAAAAGCAAACAATATATCCGCATGTTTCTAATTAAGGAAAAAAAAAGTTAATATAGTGAGCGGTGGTAATAAAAAAAAATGAGATTTGGAAAATATAAATGTCAGTCTGAACATTTAGAAAGACGGGTTATCTTTGCAAGATGCAATGCAAATTGAACGTTATGTATCATGATAGAACAAATCAGTATGTGAAAGTCATAATATGTATTTAAACGAATGTACTAACTAGCACCTGCCCCGGCTCCAGCACCGGTGCCTATTTCACCGCCCTGATTCCGCACCCGATTCTTTCTCAGAAATTCCGACCTGAATCCTTTCTCTCCAAATTTCAACCTTCCTACGAACATTCGAATTTTTTTTACAGGGGGGAGAGTGCCCCCTCCGGGTGAGCACGGGGATGTAACTTCGTCTACGATCGAGGTTACGTCACCCTTATACGGGGAGCCAAGTTTGAAGAAGACAAGTCAACTAGAACTCATCTAAATTGAGTGGTGAAGAAAAGTGTGGGTTATAAGACTTATTCCTAGCCCTTCTTAAACTCAAATATTGGCCACCTGACTCAAAATGTGGTCTCAAAACCACCCTTAGTACCCTTAATTGACCATTAAATAGTTGTAAAACTAGTATTTCAGAGCAAAGTCCAAAGCATGTCGGCCTTTGACTTGGATTCCCTGTTCATTAACCACCGATCTGCTGGAAAATCGACTGCCGAGTTAGCAAGATCAATAACTTAGCACGCCCCACCAGCAATAACCTGCCAGCCCAACGAAATTCAAGTCATGTCGGCATTAACTTGAATTTCCGTGTTCAATAACGCCTCACGTCCCTCAAACAACGGCTTCCCGCGACCCCAACAACCATAATAAGACAACTACACCGCTCAAAATCTATCGATTTACAAAATTTCAAAGTCATGTCGGTCTAATTGGACTGTGGTTTGGTCGGTTCCAGAGCCTCAGAAACGCATCACCGCCTCTCGAAAACCCCCAATTTGATGCTTCAAGCGTTAAAAACGCTTGAAATCTCGAAAAAACGCGGTAAAAAACGCGTCATCGAAGGCTCAGGCTCCGGAAACCGGGCTAAAACCCCAAAAATCGACTTTGGCGGGAAAAAATATACCAAAATAATACCAGCATTCCCAGATTAGTCGTAAACTGCATCTGCTGGAAGCCATCTGCTGATCTTGCCATTATACACTACTGGCTAGGAAATACATTTTTCAAACATCGTTGATTCCATACAAAATTACTGCATACCTTAGGCAGCAGCTGACAGTATTAGCAAAAATTAGATTTTTAGGTATGTTTAAATGGGTTCGTTAGACATTTCCTAACTGATCAACACACACTTATATTCATCATTTCAAATAATTCATATTTCAGAAGGTAATTATATAGAATTTAACGAAAGAACTTTTTCGAAAATTCATTATTCTTTTCATATCATGCGTCGATAAAAAATATTGAAACTCTTTGTCGCAATTTTTTGGAAATAATTACGCAATTTAAAAACGATTTAATAATAATAAAAAAGAGGTAATATTATAAAATTGAAACCATTGAATGACAAAATGTATATGGCAAAAAATATATAATAATAATAATAATAATAATAATAATGTTAATAGGCCACAGTAATAGTACATAATAATAACAATCAATAATAATACTATAAAATAATAATAAAAATAATAATGAAGAAAAAAGAAAAAGAAGAAAAAGAAAAAATAAAGAAAAAAGAAAAAGAAAATCAAGAAAAAATAAAAAGAAGAAGAATAAGAAGAAGAATTCGAAGCAGAAGAGAAAAGAAGAAGAAGAAAGAAGATAGAGAAGAAGAAGACGAAGAAGAAGAGATAAATGATAATGATAAATGATAATGATAATGAAATGATAATGATAAGGTAATGGTAATGATAATGGCTTCGACAATGATTACATTAATATTAATATTATATTAATATTAATATTAATATCATAAAATATATTTAATAACTATCACAATAATAATAATGCCGATAACATAATAAATAAATAATAGAAAACAATAATGTATTAATAAAAATTCATAAAAATTGGTAAGAATGTATTACAAAATTAAAAGCATTATAATAATGAATGAATAATAATAATAATATATTATTATTATGATTATTATATTAATTATTATTATTTATTTATTATTATTATTATTATTATATTATTTATTATTCTATTATTATATCTATTATTTATTATGTAGTATTTTCTTATATTCTCATTCTTCCTGATAATTTTTACTCTAATGTATTATTATTATTATTATTATCACTATATTATTATTATTATTATTATTATTATTATTATTATTATTATTATTATTATTATTATTATTATTATTATTATTATTATTATTATTATTATTATTATTATTATTATTATTATTATTATTATATTATCATTGTTATTATTATTTAAATTCACTACTGTCACTACAATTACTACTAAAATAAATTCCAAATCATTCTCATATTGTTCACGAAGAGTATTATTGTGACGATTATTATTAACAAATGAAGAACTTACTCTTTGATTTGTTTGTATAGCTATAATTGTATTTTTTATAATAACATATTCAATAATATATACAGGAAGAAAAATATCATATATTTCTGGTTTATTCTAGTGCGGCCATCTCTGATTTTGCATTCGTTCTAGATTATAATATATTCTGTGCCTAATAAAGTGGCTAGTTTGATGTAAGAACTTTCATAAAATTAAAAATATTCCAAGAATTTGCATAATTATTGTATAACATAAATATTAATTTTTCTTGTTTTTTTTTCTTTTTCTTTTTTTGGTTTTTTAAATTTATCATTATATTTACTGCTGTTAACATTATAATTTTAATAATTACCACGAAAATTAAAAACTCTCCTTCTTCTTCTTCTTCTTCTTCTTCTTCTTCTTCTTCTTCTTCTTCTTCTTCTTCTTCTTCTTCTTCTTCTTCTTTTCTTCTTCCTTCCTTGCTTCCTTCTTCTTCTTCTTCTTCTTCTTCTTCTTCTTCTTCTTCTTCTTCTTCTTCTTCTTCTTCTTCTTCTTCTTCTTCTTCTTCTTCTTCTTCTTCTTCTTCTTCTTCTTTTAATTTATTATTTTTTACTCTTCTTTCTTTTCTTTTATTTCTCTTCTTCTTCTTCTCTTCTAATTTAAATAAATTATGATGATTTTTATTAATTATTATTATTATATTATTATTATATATTATTATTATTATTTATTATTATTATTATTATTATTATTATTATTATTATTATTATTATTATTATTATTATTATTATTATTATTATTATTATTATTATTATTATTATTATTATTATTATTATTATTATTATTTATTATAATTATTATGATTTAATATTATTATTATTTTTATTTTTATTATATAATTAATGTAATTATGATTATTATTATTTGATATTATTTTAATTATATTTTATCATATTTTAATCTTCATTTTAATTCTTCTTATTAATATAGTTATTATATTATTAATTATATATTATATTATATTACTTATTAATTATTAATTATTATATTGATTATTATTATATTATTATTTATTATTATATTATTATTATTATTAATTATATATTATATTATATTATATAT
The DNA here is from genome assembly GCA_015478945.1 of Trachelipus rathkii. NCBI lineage: Eukaryota > Metazoa > Arthropoda > Malacostraca > Isopoda > Trachelipodidae > Trachelipus > Trachelipus rathkii. The sequence goes on from JABUQX010094032.1 coordinate 15,001, forward strand.
TATGTATATTATTATTATTATTATTATTATTATTATTATTATTTAGAAACAAAATTAAGCTTTGTCCATATATAATTTTGGCCATTATTTTTCAACACTCGGGCCGGTCTCCTAAAATCTTCCCTGCTTAAACCGTATTATCGTGTTGTTTATTCCCCGCCGAGCCTCGGTCGGCGTTCTTTTTCTTCAGGGATCATTGTCTAGAAAAAGCATAAAATTGTAGCCTCTGAAACGATCCAGACTTCCCCACTGTACGTTCGGACATTTTCCTAAGAAATAATTTTTATTTATACAACGAATCCAAAAATAAAGTTAGAATACTATCATTGTTTACAAATATAATAATGGTAAGATTGGAAACGTATAATAACATATAACAAGAAATGCGAATGTGAATTCATAATTTGAATCGCGGTCTTTCTTTTTTTCTTCTTTCTTAGCAAGTAAAAAATGTTAAGGTATCCGGATATATTCTTTATAAATAATTGCCGATCTATTGTTTTCTCCCTTATAATTTATAATGTTGATTTCTTATAATTATTCCCATTCTATGATCAAGAAAATTCCCTCTTTCTATGAACAATACTAAATGAAATTAAAATTTAGCTGCTGTGGAGATTTTGGATGTTCCACTACACATGGTGTTTATCCTCCATTTGGAATGTATTTGCTTTGGCGAACATCTGCTGACTAAGTGAATTATAACACAACCAATATAAGTGGCGGCGTCCATATCCACTTCATTGCAAGAGAATTGGTACACCTCCAAGATAAATCATAGACCGAACACATTAAAAACATATGATGGAATTCCGATCACCCTAAACTTTGTGGTTGAATATGACTTAAAGAAGCAAATAAAATCTAATGAAAATAAACTTTCTAGTTGGTCTATAATGCATTATAGTTTGTAATGCAATGCTGATTTAACATTTTAATAAGAGTATTATTTTTAATTTTATGTTTTGGCTTCGTTGTTACAAGTAATATCCTTAGAAAATATCCAAAGTAAGTGGGATCGAAAGGCTGGATTAATTCAGAAAAAGATAAGTTTGTTTGTTTCATAGAATTGGTCCTGAAAGAAAGTTAACGAAAATATCAGGTAAAATTTATGTTTATGTACAATATGTAAAATATGTTTATGAAATAAATTTATATTGTTTATTTATGTATAATGTAAATATGAATATGCTTATCATTTATGATATTATTGGAAATAACTTTTTGAATTTAATATTTTCTTATTTGATTGAAATGTTATGTATACGTATGCACACTTATGTATGGATCTTCTTTGCAATGTACTATAAAACTAGTAATTAAAAGTGCTAAGGACTAAATGAATCTCACCTGAGAAAGTACTAACTGAAACCAACGTCCAAATCAATGGTTAACGCACCCAGAAACAGTTTTTGAATTTTATCACTTTATGGAAGGGAGAAAATAAAGAAAACGACTTTATACTTTACCAATAGTATTGATGAAAGTATTGGTGATAAAACTTCAATCTTTATTAGATAACAAATGCAGCACATATTTTGTTTATTTATATTTGTTCATATTATTATAGGTATTTTTTGGCACCGAGTTCTAAAATCTAATTAAATTTAGCGTATCATCAATTGTGTTTTAGACATTTATGCCTTCATATGTGCTACATATACTCACTGTTTCCCTGCGGCAGCGTGTTGGTGTGATATCTTTCAATATTATAATGATAAATAAGACAACATAAAATGTGTTTTCCTTTATTGGAGGGTATTCGAGAAGGAAAACAAACATTGAAAACCTTCAGTACCATTATGACATTGTAAATGCTTTGATGATAATGATATTCATAAATTAATAGTTTTTTGACGATCGAGATTTTCTAGAGTGAACACTTTTATCTTTTCTGAGTAGATACTATATTTAGTCTCCAATCATGGCAATATCCAATCTTCCTTGGCATCTTCTTTCCATTATTGCCATCTCCTGATAAAATTTCTCGCCATTTTTATCGCTGACGTCACCTGAGTTTTCGCGGAAGAAATCTAGGTGTGAATGGAAGAAATGTACCTTTAGGGACATACGACAACCCAGATCCTTGAAACTTTCAATAATCTTGGCTATTAGCTGTTTGTAGTTAGGATCTTTGTGATTTCCTAGAAATCCACGAACTACACCACGAATTGTGTATCTCTATTTTCTTCAACATACGCCATCGCTCTTTCAAGTTTCTCCGACTTCAATATTGCATTTACTTGGGGTCCAACATATATGCCACCTTTGATCTTAACGTGAAATAGTTTAGGAAATATAAGACGTATTTCCTGAAATGCTTTTCCTCCATGATCTAAAACCTACACAAACTGATTTACTAATCCAATTAAATATGAAGTGGAGGTAATAAAAGTTTGCTCGACTCGACTAACGGCTGTCTGAGAACATTTAACTTTATTTGCCGCCTGAAACTTTCCTATATATGTTCATCACAGCCATCTGTTAATCCCACAAACCATAGGAAATATAAATAATTTTTAATCTCTTTTGAAACCAAGCAAGAGGTAAAGCACATGAAGGCACGACAAACATCCTCCATCACTGATATTTCACACTGTTATTTTGCTAAGATGTTCTTTAACATCATCGTCAGGTTTCTTTCTAACATAAACGGAGTGTGCAAGAGGCAAAGATGGATATTGATTTCCATTGTGTCAGCAAAACCTCCTTTGAGAATCTGCGCTGAGCTCTGTCCTCTGAACAGTCGCGCCATTCGCTTATCATGCTTCGGTCCAACGAAGGTAAACAACCATTCACATCTTTAAAAAAAGCACAGTTTGCCAACTAACATATAGTAGATTTCAAATTCCTTCATGTCGGTTTCCCAGATACACACATGACCTGAAGGTCGTTTCCCTAGTAATGTTTAAAGTTTTCGGGCTCTGACTTTGTGAGATTTAAATCTCTCATCAAATCATTTTGTTCATTGTGATTTGGAAAGTCACACTGCGAAGTTGTTCTTGGTATGCAAGATTCTTCCATTTCTTCGTTACTGCTACATGTTCGCTTTTCAGATGAAATATCCATTGTATCTTTTGTCTGCAAAGAGGAGTAAATACGTACTGCAACGGCACTAAAGACTTGCTTGACATTAGTATAACATGCATTTTTAGGAACGTGAACACGCTATAGCGACTTTGACATTCGTGTAAATCAAAAATATTATGGTTATACAATGTGAGAAGAAAAATAGTTGCATATTATGCTGGTTGAAGTATTCATAAGCTGTCGTCATGTGGGACAGGTACTGTGGATGATGGTGTGTCCGAGTAAGTTAGAGCCCGCCTTTCTGTACCTTTTCTTTATTTTGTAACATCAATCACAAAAAAGTAACAGTCATCATAATGGTTTTTTGGCTCTCTCCACACTCTTGGAACAACATAAGGCATAGCCCTTCCAGTAACCCGTAGCCTAGCCATGTTTCTAGAGTAGATCAGCAGCATTCACATGTCACGCTATGTGCCCATAAATTGTCTTGGCCATACATGGAAATTCAAAAATATAGACCGTAAGCTATGCATAATTTGGCACGTGCAACGATCTTATGGGATACTTGTTTTTGGCAAATATAGTAACCACACACAAAATAAAAAGCATCTATGAAATTTTAAGATACTCTAGTAGCCATCATAAAGTTACCAATATATTTATAAATTAGCTATCTGTCTGAAAGAAAAGTGAAATATTAAAAAAAATAGTAGAGGATAACATACACTACAATATATACTAAAAATTACAATATACACTAACCATGAATATTACTGTATTTCTGAAACGGTCAGGACACGAAAAACCGATTACATATTTGAAATCTGTTTCTATTTAAGCAGTTGAGAATCGTATTTTGAAACATTTCTTATATTAAAAATAATTAAAAAATATGATAACTTTTTCAATTGAATTTAGTGAAATAATTATGGAGGTCGCTCTTAATGACGAATTACTATTTTTTGTTAATTTTTTTTCTCTCAGAATATCACCAAAAGTTATCATCGAGAGGTAAATTCAAAGTGATTAATCAGTAGATATAAATCATATCATTAAATGAATCTAACGTGGCTTAAACCAAAAACGGATAAAGAATTTTAAATTTATTTAACTAAAAATCATTACTATTACTATTATTGGCATGTAAAATCGATAATTATTGCTATTTTTCTTACATTAAAAAATATTTCAAAACTTTTAAAATTACTAAAAGGTGGCAAAAAATAATTATTATATAAAATATTAAATACATTGGTTTTCGATGCTATGTAATACATTAATATATGAGGATGTATAATAATGAGAACAGGTTTAGAAAGTAGGTTTTAATGTATGTGAAACAATTTAATTAGCATAACGAGTAAAATGATATTGTAATTTGGTCTTAAGGATTCAGCACTATACGATGAATCTGAAACTAAGAAAAATATAATATTATATATATATATATATATATATAATATAATAATATATATATATATATATATAATATATAATATATATATTATATATATATATTATAATATAGTATATATATATTATAATATATCAATATATTATTAATATTTATAATATATATAATAATATATATAATGTATATATTAGAATATATATATAATATATAATTATAATATATATTATAATACTTATAATCATTATCCTTCTCACCACCTTACCCACCCATTCATGGGAAGAAGCCACACATCCATGCGTACTAGAGGTAACCTCCGCTAAAACGCACTACCCGGTCTCTTCTCCAGAGATACTTCATGAGATGAGATGTTCCAACGTTATATTCTGGTTGAAGATGTATAGATAAACAGGAAGAAGATAAAAAAATAAAAGTGAGATTGTAGTCCTCACAGTAACCTGAGTTATTTCAGTTATTGCAGGAAGTTGTTAGTTTGTTTATGGGTATAGTAAGTTTTAGATAAATGTTTAATTATGGTAATATTAGATATACAAGATTAGGTGGTGGCCATATCTTAGCTTGGAATGGATGACTGAGTAACTGGCTCTAAATATTTAATGAGTGTTTATAATTATCAGGTAGCTATTTTTGAGGTGGATTTTTGAGGTTTTAAAAATGTTCTATTTGGTGGTCTGTGTCTTAAGTCTTTTGTGTTAGTAGTCGTGTAAAATATTGAGTTTGGTAGTATGATGTTTGCATTGTTGGTGGAGGTGAAATGTATATTCAGAATTATGCGTTTTATATTAAATAGAGCTGGTGATTGAAAGAGAGGTTGTTTGAGTCTGTGTTGAATAATTGGGTATAATCGAGAGGCGTAAATGTGACATATGTGGTATTAGGGAGTCTTTTACGCTTTTTGTAAAGAATTTGATGTGCCATTCCATATTCAAGATATAAGTATATCGAATGATTAGTAATTTTTGGTATTCTTCGTGTAGATGTTGTTAGTTGTTTTTGTTGATGTAACTCTGTTATGAATCTTGGGGACTTTGTTTTGTGTCGTTATGGAGTTTCTTTAGATTGTTCTTTGTCAGTTAGTGGGGTAACAAAGTGGAGAGGTCGTAACTTGACAGTTTACGATGAATGTATTGTTTAATGGTTATATACGGTGGTGGATATCTTGTATTAAATGTGAAAGTCTGTACCTAGCAGATGGTTCTTAATATTGATTTCAGTTTCTTTGTTTAAGAAGATGAAAGTTATATTGTCTGTTGTTTTTTGTGAAAGTTAGTATAGAGTTCAGTGCTACTCCAGAGGATTTTGTGAGTTTAGATTCAAAGGTTAATGGACAATGTTTATAAGTAGAATTTGGTGGGGATGACAAGTTAGAGGTCAGGATGGTGATTTGAACTATATAATATGATTGATATTTGTTTGGTGGAAGCGGATCTATTCTCTTTTTTGATCAACCAATGTTTGAAAGTTTATATTTGCTTGTTTGATGGGTTTAATGGCTTTATTTAGGTTCTGGTGTGTAGAATGACTATATTGTAAATATCTATCGCAAATGTAGGTTGTAAATATTTGATGTGTAAGTTCTCTTATTAGTGGTGTTGAGATCGCTGTGAAATATGGTTGAAATAGAGTGGGGAGAGTAATTTCACTTTGGGTTACTAATTCACTCAGTTATTGATGTTTATCTCTTACTGGATTAAATTGTATTGCTGTTTTTGGTGCTGATCTTCCTAAAGGAAATTAGAAATTCATACTATTTATCTTTAGTTGTTGAGTGTGGATTATTAGAAACACTGGTTAATTTTGTGAATCAAGTTATGTTTATGATGATACTTAATAGTATTGAAAATCTTGAGAGTTATGAATTAGTCGATTGTCACTATGAATTATCTTATTTGTGAGTGATGTATTTGAAGAAATTTATAGAGCCGTTGTATTGTGAGGGTTGGATTAATGTTTGTGTAGTGCCGGTTGTAATAGTTGAATGGTTTTATTTATGAACCCGTGTATTGGAATTTGTGTTATGATGATGTGTGATTAATTTTGAGTTTAATATGTTTTTTCACCTAGATATGTAATATTACAGTAGTGCTAGAATATATAAAGATAAGAGAAGGGTCTTAGGAGGTCCAAGTTCTTTAAGGATTTTAGTTTAGTAATAATGAAATTAAAGCTTTTAATCCCAATAGACGGGAATGAAATTTAGGCTGAAATTGAAACTCATTATAATATTTTATATGAATTAATTTGAAGAATAAATAAGCTGTGTTCCCTATATGTGTTCGAGAAATGTATGCATAAAGATTGACTGTTCTAGGCCAGTTGAAGGTTTAGATTATTAAGTGTATTTTTTAATGTGTTTACTAGTCAGTTGATGGTTTATAATCTGTTTGTTTGAGTATTTTATATTTTAAACATGAGAGCTTTTGAGATGAATTTTAACCTTTGTTTTGAAGGTGGTGTGGGTTTTTGACTCTGCTATTGACGAAGTTAAGGATTGTCAGAGAATGTTTGCTGTCTTTTTGACTGGAATGGAGGATTTTGATGTGTTATGAACTTTAATGATGTGATATTCGTGAAGTGAGTGTAGTTTGTATAGTTGGTTGAGTTTTATCAGTGTAATTAAAATTGTTTTCATACCATATTCTTTGGTAGTTATTTGTATGATTGGATTGTTTATCTTGGTGAGATGAAAGTTTGGAAAGTTGTATTGAAAGACTGTGTGTATTTTGAATTAGGTTTATAGATTTGGGTGTTATAGGCGTTCATTATAATATAATATAAAAACTGTGTTGTCATTTGGATGATGATGTGGGTATTATTTTTCTGTAAGATGAGCTCGTTGTTTTGATTAATTGTTTTATTTCAGGTGATAGGGTTTGTGGTTGGTATCTTTTGATAAGTATCCCTTATGGGAGAAATGGATTGAATAGCTTCTTTTTGAGATTAGAGAAGTGAAGAGTTTAATGAATAAGAGCTTTGTTGAGTGCTAGGTAGCGAAAAGAAGAATAAATTTAGGAAGCCTATAAAGTGGTCTAAATACA
>JABUQX010094032.1:30000-31406 GCA_015478945.1 Trachelipus rathkii
CCGGCCTCCCGGTGGATCGACGTGGGGACTAATCCCCCCTCCGGGGATGGTCTCCGACCCCGCTCTTGGTCTTTGGGTGTCGCGGGGGTTCCTCCGACCATCCCTTCCGGGGTATGAAACGTCCCCCCCTGTCCCCCGTGCTCGAGCCCCTAAAAAACTTAAAATTTTCCAAAAAAAAACAAAATTTTTCAACCAAATTTAGGGGCTGAGCCGACGGGACAGAGAGGACGTTTCAATCCCCGAGGGATGTCGGAGGAACCCTGCGACACCCAAAGACCAAAGAGCGGGGTTTCCGGAGACCATCCCCGGAGGGGGATTGTCCCCCCCGTGTCCACCGGGATGCCGAGAGACCCCGACTCCTGCCATTTTTCGGTTTACCCTAGGGTATTCCTTTAGTAAAAAAAAAAAAAATTTACTTCAAAAAAAAAAAAAAAAAAAAATAATCCTTCCTTAGAATTTCGCTGTTCAAATATATAATTTGTTTTACTGTAGGACCTGCCGTTCTCTAGCTACATACTGTGCAATTAAAAAAATCTGAACCATCTATATATATATATAAATTATATTATATATATATATAGTATATATATATATAATAATATATATATAATATATATAAATATTATATATATATATATAATATATATATATATATATATATATTATATATATATATATATGACAACACTTATTGGGAACACCAAATAATAAATATTTGTTATTATAAACAAAAAATTAAATAAATTAATTGGAAAAATAAATCACTTTGAAGCCAAAAATTAAAAAAGTAAGTGGCTTTTATAGAAAATTCGAGTTTTAATTTAATTTGCTATAAAATATTAACCAACCTTTCCATACTAAATTAATTTGAGACATGGTTACTTAAGGCTATATATATATAATATATATATATATATATATATATATATATATATATAATATATATATATAATATATATATATATATATTAATATATATAATAATAATATAATATATATATATATATAAAATATATATATAATATGGTTACTAGTATATTATAAAAATGATTCAATTTTTTTGCCTATTCATAATGATTTCCCCATATATATATATATTAATATAATATATTATAATAATATATAATAATATAATAATATATATATATATATACTATATATATTATATATATATATATATATATATCTATATATATAATATTTATTACCTAATCTTCCTCCTCTCCCAATTGGGAGTAAGGTGCGCAACAAACACCGGAACGGAAAAGTAGTAGAAGAGCAACTAAGTGAAAGAAAGCCTGCTCTTCATCCCTTTATATCCAGTGAACCTCGTCACTATCAGAAAATCCGCTGCGAGCTTCATTGGATCGCGACGGACCAATCACTGTGGTATCTCGCAATGTTGG
>JABUQX010094033.1:0-12500 GCA_015478945.1 Trachelipus rathkii
ACGCACTCTCCACTACTAGTATGAGTATATAGTTAAAAGAGCGAGTATTGCTAGTGCCAAATTAAGCGCTATAACGCCGAAACTACGTAATTCGAATAGCGCGGTAGAGTTTTATTACATCACGTTAGGGGAATTTTCTTGCACCCATTCGAGTGCGCCACCGGACGAAAAAAACCCACAGGTTTTCGAAACAATAAAAAAATAAATAAATAAATAAATTAATTAAATTAATTAATTAATTAATTAATAAATAAATAAATAAATAAATTAATAATAAATAATAATAAATAAAAAAAAAAATAAAAAATAAAATAAAAAAAATTAAAAAAAAAAAATTAAAATAAAAAAAATTAAAATAAAAAAAAAATTAAAAAAATTAAAAAAAATTAAAAATATAATTTTAATATTTAATAAATAGTTTGCGCGATGATATCTCTATTTTCGGTTGTTTGTTTGTACCGCCGCCGTCAGCCTGGAATGGCGGTTCCGGACGAGTGCACCCCTTCGGAGAAGGGGTGCTGGTTCCTTCCAGATAGGAAATTTTCTTAGAAGGTAGAAATGCACGGAGTGCGTAAGAGAAGAAGAAGAAGGAGGAATGAGGAAGAAGGAGGAATGAGGAAGGAGGAACGAGAAAGGAGGAGTCGGAGTTGGCATCGTCACCGGTGCTGGAGCCGGTGCGGTGCTAAGTTAATAAATATTCTTTTAGTCCCATATTTATATCAAAATATATGTTTATAAGGTTGTAGATCTCGAATATGAGGATTGTAAGTTCGTAAAGGGTGTCTGGGACCACCAACGGAGGGGGGTCCCGACTGCAAAAAATGCATGGAATGCAAAACAGAAGAAGAAAGGAAGAAGGAGGAATGAGGAAGGAGGAAGAAGGAGGAACGAGAAAGGAGGAGTCGGAGTTGGCATCGGCACCGGTGCTGGAGCCGGTGCGGTGCTAAGTTAATAAATATTCTTTTAGTCCCATATTTATATCAAAATATATGTTTATAAGGTTGTAGATCTCGAATATGAGGATTGTAAGTTCGTAAAGGGTGTCTGGGACCCCCAATGGAGGGGGTCCCGACTGAAAAAAAATGCATGGAATGCAAAACAGAAGAAGAAAGGAAGAAGGAGGAAGAAGGAAGGATGAAGGAAAGAGTCTGACGAAAGGAGGACAGAGTTGGTACGCCCGGATGCTGGCAGCCGGTTGCGGTGCCGAAGTTAGTAAACATTCGTTTAATAATACAATAGCACATAACTGTTCACATAACTGCTTCTGTTCTAACATGTACATGTCGTCAATTGCATTGCATCTTGCAAAGATAACCCGTTTTCTAAATGTTGCTTCCTCAAATTTATATGTTAATATAATTTTCTTTTATAAAATGTTAATATAATATAATTTTTTTTTTTTTTTTTAAAATTTTTTTTTTTTTTTTTTTTTTTTTTTTTTTTTTTTATTTTACATTTAAACTTTTTGTTTAATTTTTTTATTTTAATTTTTTTTTATTTAAATTTATTTTTCTAACTATTTTTTTTACAAGTTTTATTTTTCATTTATACTTTGTGTTACTATTTTTTTACAAGTTTAAATTTATTTTTACACCTCGAATTTTAAATTTTTTTTTTTAATTTTTATTCATTTTATTTTTCTAACTTTTTTTTTATAAGTTTTATTTTACATTTACACTTTGTGTTTAATTTTTTTTATTTTAATTTTTTAAAAATTTTTATTTTATTTACTTTCAATAAGTTATTTTTTTCAAAATTTTTTATTTAATTTTTGTTTGAAAGTCTTTAAAACTGTTTGTTTTTACCTAAAAATTTATTCCTTTTTATGTTTAAGCCTAAAAAAATTTGCATTTTACATACCGCTAAAGCAGTAAATCATAAATCAGTAAATCAAACCACCCCCACCTCCTACCCTTCTATGATCTTATTGGATCTATTGATCTATTGATAAATTGATCAGTCATTTTTGTTTAACATAACACAAAAACTTTTATTTATATTTTGTTTTGTTTCATTAAACATTTTGTTTTACTAAAACATTTTATGCTTTTTAATTAAATCTTAAAAAATTTGCATTTTTTACATACCTAAGCAGTAAATCAGTAAATCAAGCCCCTCCATCCCTCCTGTCCAATCCTGATCTATTGATCTATTGTCTATTGATCTATTGATGATCTATTGACCTATTGATTCAAGTCATATTTTTGTATAACAAAACAAAACTTTTATACTTTTTATGTTTATAACTTTAAAAATTTACGTTTTTTACATACCCTAAAGCAGTAAATCAGTAAATCAGTAAATCAGTAAATCAAACTGTCAACCATACCCTCCTACCCATCCGTTGATCTTTGATTCTATTGATCTATTGATTAAGTCATATTTTGTATAACATAACACTAAAACATTTATTTATTTTATTTTTTCTTTAAACATTTTGTTTTTTACTAAAAATTTATTCTTTTTAATTGTTTATAACTTAAAAATTTGCATTTTACATACCCTACTAAAGCAGTAAATCAGTTAATCAAACTGCCCTCCAGTCACCTCCTACCCATCCATAGATCTATGATCTACTTGATCTATTGATCTATTGATTCATGTCATATTTTGTATAACATAACATAAAAACTTTTATTTATTTTGTTTTGTTTTCTTAAAACATTTTGTTTTTACTAAAAAAAATTATTCTTTTTATGTTAATAACTTAAAAAATTTGCATTTTTACATACCCTAAAGCAGTAAATCAGTAAATCAGTTAATCAAACCACCCACTTAATCCTCCTACCATCCATGATTCTATTGATCTATTGATCTATTTGATCTATTTGATCTATTGATTCAAAGTCATATTTCGAGTATCATTTTGCATAAACATAACAAAATAAATTCTTTGCTGTAGTTGTTGTTGTTGAACTGTCGCGTTTGTTGTTGCATTTGGTGCAGTTGTCGATGTTGTTGTAGTTGAAATGCTGTTGTTGCTGTACGATGTTGTTGTAGTTGAAATGCTGTTGTTGTTGTTGTTGTTGTTGTTGTTGTTGTTGTTGTTGTTGTTGTTGTTGTTGTTGTTGTTTTGTTGTTGGTGGTGGTGGTGGTGTTGTCGTTGTTGTTGCTTTTGTTGGTTTAAATATATCAACGTTCAAGTAAATGACAAATATACACACTTTTTCAACATATCTCTAAAAATATTAATGGTTAATTTTACATTAACATTGTAATATTGAAAACTAAACAAAATATATCTCATCCTAGCCTAAACTGACATACAGCATTCATTAACCAGGTAACTAAAATTAGAAGTTTCAACTTACCAGCTGAAGTCAGCATAGCAATCTCAATCTTAACTATACACACCGCCAAATATTATTATTATTATTATTATTATTATTAGTATTATTATTATATTATATTATTATTATTATTATTTTATTATTTTTTATTACTTATTATTATTATTATTTTATTATTATTTTTTATTATTATTATTATTATTATTATTATTATTGTATTATTATTATATTATTATTATTATTATTATTATTATATATTATTATTATTATTATTATTATATTATTATTATTATTATTATTATTATTATTATTATTATTATTATTATTATTATTATTATTATTATTATTATTATTATTATTATTATTCCACATAGATCTCACAATACCAATAACGCGTGCGATCACTTTGCCTGCAGGTCCACAACTAAAACATTGGTAGGTAAATTGCTCTCTACCAGACACCTAAACATTACGCAATTTTAGTACGCTCAAGGGTAACCAATCAGAGAACTGTATTTGCTAAGCCATCACGGTCAGCCAATGAAATTCGAGGAATGACTCATTAATCTTATTATCTTTTGACACATGAGAAGGGTAACGAGATTTATTACTTTTGTCCTTACTTAACATCTGTTTTTATCTTAAACAGTAGTTTTTTATTATTATTATTATTATTATTATTATTATTATTATTATTATTATTATTATTATTATTATTATTATTATTATTATTATTATTATTATTATTATTATTATTATTAATTATTATTATTATTATTATTATATATTATTATTATATTATTATTATTATTAATTATTATTATTATTATTATTATTATTATTATTATATAACTATATATGTATATGAACATAACAAACCTAACACACACACACACACACACACACACACACACACACACACACACACACACACACACACACACACAATAATTATAGACACTTTACTTAATACATTAGCCTGGCAATCATCGTAATAACTTACTGATCACATGACTGCTATTTCTATGATGTCAAGCAGATGTGTAACATTTTCTAAACGTCGCTGGAAGACATTTACATTTTTCACATGTTTAATATAAACATTTCGTTTTGTTATGTATTTTCTTTTACGTTTCTATTATTCTTTATATTTATATTTTGTTAAAAGTTAGTTATTTATTTATTTATTTTAGTTTTATTTATTTTTATTTATTTAAAATAATCTATATATTTTTTAAAAACTTTTATTTATTTTTGCTTATTCTGTTTAAAAGATTTTGTTTTAACTAAAATTTATTTCATTTTATGTTTATAACTTCCAAATTTACGTTTTTTACATACCCTAAAGCAGTAAAAATCAGTAAATCAAACGCACCCTCCCCTCCCCACCCACCCTTCATGATCTATTGATCTATTGATCTATTGATTCAAGTCATTTCGAGTATCATTTTGCATAAACCATAACAAAAATAAAGTTCTTTATACCTGATCAACCGAATAAATGCTAACAGTAGCAAAGTTTTCCCAATTAATAAAAGCCAACATAACAATCACCTGAACTACAAGAATATAAGTACAACAACAAACCTAGCATACCTTAAGCACGAATAAACAGCTAACATCAACAAAGTTCCAACACTTAACAACAAGTCAGAAGTAACTAACAATAACATACAAAAACGTAACTATTATCACACTATGTCAAGCATATCTCTAACATTTCAATGTTAATTTTACATTAAACATTGTATATTTAACAAAAGATTTAATCATAACCTTGTCTAAATTATCATACAGACCTACGAATATATGCTAGCGTACAAAAATTTTTTAGCATAATAAAGCTAACATAACATAACCTGAACTAAGAAAGGAACTTTGTTGATTTAGCTTGTTTATTCGTGGCTTAAGGTATGTCTAGTTTGTTGTGTACATTATATTCTTAGTTCAGGTTATGTTATGTTAGCTTTATTAAAGTAAAAACTTTTGTTACGCTAGATATATTCGTAGGTCTGTATGAAATAATTAGAAACAGGTTATGATAAATATTTGTTAAATATTACAATGTTAATGTAAAATTAAATTGAAATGTTAGAGATATGCTTGACAAAGTGTTAATAGTTACGTTTTTGTATGCTATGTTAGTACTTTACTGTTGTTAAGTGTGGAACTTTGTTGATGTTAGCTGTTTATTCGTGCTTAGGTATGCTAGGTTTGTTGTTGTACATTATTATTCTAGTTCAGGTGATGGGTTATGTGGCTTTATTAATTGGAAACTTGCCTACGGTTAGCATAATATTCGGGAATCAGTGTATAAAGAACTTTATTTTTATGTTATGTTTCCCTCAAAATGATACTATGACTTGAATCATAGATCAATAGATCAATAGATCATGGAGGTAGGAGGGGTGGGGTGGGTGGGTTTGATTTACTGATTTACTGCTTTAGGATATGTAAAAAGCAAAAATTTAAGTTATAAACAAAAATGAAATAATTTAAGTTAAGAACAAATCTTTTTAACAGAATAAGCAAAAATAAATAAAGTTTTAAAAATATATAGATTATTTTAAATAAAATAAAAATAAATAAAACTAAATAATAAATAATAACTACTTTTAAAATTATAAATATAAAGAATAATAGAAACGTAAAAGAAAATACAAAGCAAAACGATGTTTATATTAAACATGTGAAAAATGTAAAATGATCTTTCCAGCGACGTTTTAGAAATGTTACACATCTGCTTGCAATCATAGAAATAGCATATGTGATGCAGTAAGTTAGTCTATGATTGGCCAGTCTAATGTATTAAGTAAAGTGTCTATAATTATTGTGTTGTGTGTGTGTGTGTGTGTGTGTGTGTGTGTGTGTGTGTGTGTGTGTGTGTGGTGTGTTAGGTTTGTTATGTTCATATACATATATAGTTGATATAATAATAATAGTATTATAATACTAATATAATAATATAAAATATATAATAATAATAATAATAATAATAATAATAATAATAATAATAATAATAATAATAATAATAATAATAATAATAATAATAATAATAATAATAATAATAATAATAATAATAATAATAAAAACTACTGTTTAAGATAAAAACAGATGTTAAGTAAGGACAAAAGTAATAAATCTCGTTACCCTTCTCATGTGTCAAAAGATAATAAGATTAATGAGTCATTCCTCGAATTTCATTGGCTGACCGTGATGGCTTAGCAAATACAGTTCTCTGATTGGTTACCCTTGAGCGTACTAAAATTGCGTAATGTTTAGGTGTCTGGTAGAGAGCAATTTACCTACCAATGTTTTAGTTGTGGACCTGCAGGCAAAGTGATCGCACGCGTTATTGGTATTGTGAGATCTATGTGGAATAATAATAATAATAATAATAATAATAATAATAATAATAATAATAATAATAATAATAATAATAATAATAATAATAATAATAATAATAATAATAATAATAATAATAATAATGATAATAATTATAAATAATAATAATAATAATAATAATATTTTGTGCGGTTGTGTATAGTTAAGATTGAGATTGCTATGTTGACTTCTGCTGGTAAGTTGAAACTTCTAATTTTAGTTACCTGGTTAATGAATGCTGTATGTCTCAGTTAGGCTAGGATGAAATATATTTTTGTTTAGTTTTTAATATTACAATGTTAATGTAATTAACATTAATATTTAAGAGATATGTTGAAAAAATGTTGTATATTTTCATTTAACTTGAACGTTTTGATATATTTAACAACAAAAAGCAACACCAGGACAACAACAACAACAAACAACAAACAACAACAACAACAACAACAACAACAACAAAACAACAACAACAACAATAGCATAGTACAAAAATAAACGCTACAGCAACAACAGCATTTCAACTACAACAACATCAACAACTGCACCAAATGCAACAACAAACGCGACATTTCAACAACAACAACTACAGCAAAGAAATTATTTTGTTATGTTTATCCAAAATGATACTCGAATTATGACTTGAATCAATAGATCAATATATTAATAGATCAATAGATTAATAGATCAATAGAACAATAGATCAGTAAGGAGAGTAGGGTGGATGGTTTGATTAACTGATTTAACTGATTTACTGCTTTAGGGTATGTAAAAAATGAAATTTTTTTAAGTTATACTAAAAAGAATAAATTCTTCATTAAATTAATTTTAATGTTAACCATACAGAAAGTAATAAACTCTCTGCTCTTTATTTTCTGCAAAATTGACATGAATCAATGATCATAGATCATAGATCAATAGATCCAATAGATCATGGAATGGGTAGGAGGGTGCTGGAGGTGCAGTTTGAATTAACTGATTCAACTGATTTACTGCTTTAGGGTATGGAAAATACAAATTTTACTTATAAACATAAAAAGAATATTTTTTTAGTAAAAACAAAACTGAAAACAAAACAAAATAATAAAAGTTTTAGTATTATGTTATAACAAAATATGAACTTGAACAATGATCAATAGATTCAATAGATCGAATAGATCACGGATAGGTTATCAGTTTATGCCTGACAGTTTGATTTTTTGTTTAAGGGAAATAATTATTTAATGATGGACTGAAATCACTGATTTACTGCTTTAGGGTATGTAAAAACGTAATTTTTACGTTATAAACATATAAAGTATAAAAGTTTTTTGTTTTGTTATACAAAATATGACTTGAATCAATAGATCAATAGATCAATAGATCAAATAGATCAATAGGATCACGATGGAAGCAGAGCGGTGGTAGGATGGCCTACTAATGATGTTTTCTCCTTTAGGGTATGTAAAAATGCAAAATTTTTTAAGTTTATAAACATAAAAAGCATAAATTTTTAGTAAAAACGAAAATGTTTAAAGAAAACAAACAAAAATAAATAAAAGTTTTTGTGTTATGTTAAACAAAATATAATAGATCAATAGATAATAGATCAATAGATCAATAGAAGGGTAGGAGGGTGGGGTGGGAGGGGTTTGATTTACTGATTTACTGATTTACTGCTTAGGGTATGTAAAAATGCAAATTTTTTTAGGCTATAAACATAAAAGAATAAATTTTTAGTAAAACAAAAAGTTTTAAAGAAAAGAAAGCAAAAATAAATAAAAATTTGAAAATAAAGTTCGAAAAATAAATTAAAAATAAAATTTTTAAAAATTGGAGTTGCTAAAATTAAACACAACAAAAGTTTAAATGTAACCTACAAACTTAGCTAATCAAGGGTTCGAAAATAAAATGAATAAAAATTAAATAAAAAAATTAAAACACAAAGTGTAAATGTAAAATAAAACTTGTAAAAAAAAATATAAACACAAAGTAAAAATGTAAAATAAACTTGTAAAAAAAATAGTTAGAAAAAAATTTAAATTATAAAAATTTAAAATAAAATTAAAACTGTTTATCTCTCAGTTAACTTATAAAAAATAAGTCAGAAAAAAAATTGAATAAAAACAAACAAAAAAAAAATTATATTAGTTTACGTTTATAAAAAGAAAATGGAAATATAAATGTCAGTCTTCAACATTTAGAAAACGGTTATCTTTTGCAAGATTCAATGCAATTGACGACATGTACATGTTAGAAAGAAGCAGTTATGTGACAGTTATGTCTATTGTATTATTAATGAATGTTTACTAACTCGCACCCACGCGGCTCCCACCAGCATTGGGGCCGGTACCTAACTCTGTCTCCTTCTCAGACTCTTTCCCTTCATCCTTCCTTCTTCCTCTTCTTCCTTTCTTCTTTTGGTTTTTGGCATTCCAATGCATTTTTTCCGCCGGGACCCCCTGCCTTATCCAGTTGGGGGTCCCAGACACCCTTTACGAACTTACAAATCCTCCATTTCGAGATCTACACCTTATAAAATATATTTTGATATAAAATATGGGACAAAAGAATAATTTATTTAAACTTAGCACGCGCACCGGCTCACAGCACCCCGGTGCCGATGCCAACTTCCGACTCCTCCTTCTCCTTCTTCTTCTTCCTCCTTCCTCATTCCTCCTTCTTCCTTTCTTCTTCTGTTTTGCATTCCATGCATTTTTTCCAGTCGGGACCCCCCCCTCCGTTGGGGGTCCCAGACACCCTTTACGAACTTACAATCCTCATATTCGAGATCACATACCTTATAACATATATTATTTGATATAACTATGGGACTAAAAGAATATTATTACTTAGCAACCGCACGCGGCTCAGCACCGGTGACGTGCCACTCCGCTCCTCCTTTCTCCGTTTCCTCCTTCCTCATTCCTCCTTCTTCCTCATTCCTCCTTCTTCTTCTTCTCTTACGCACTCCGTGCATTTCTACCTTCTAAGAAAATTTCCTATCTGGAAGGAACCAGCACCCCTTCTCCGAAGGGGTGCACTCGTCCGGAACCGCCATTCCAGGCTGACGGCGGCGGTACAAACAAACAACCGAAAATAGAGATATCATCGCGCAAACTATTTATTAAATATTAAAATTATATTTTAATTTTTTTAATTTTTTTTAATTTTTTTTTATTTAAATTTTTTTAATTTTTAATTTTTTTTAATTTTAATTTTTTTTAATTTTAATTTTTAATTTTTTTTTTTTTTTTATTTATTATTTATTTATTTATTATTATTTATTTATTTATTTATTAATTAATTAATTAATTAATTAATTATTATTAATTAATTTATTATTTTTTTTTTTTTTTTTTTTATTGTTTCGAAAAAAACCTGCGGTTTTTTTCGTCGGTCGAAGGGGAAGAAAATTCCCACGGGGATTAACTCCCGCGCTATCGATCGTTTCGGCGTTAGGCTTATTTGGCCGTCAATACCGCTCTTTAACTACAGCGATTAATCGACTGAATTTTAATAAATTTTCTTTCGATTATATTTTTCAACGTTAAAAGTCAACCAGAGCACGTAGAAAGACGATTTAAACATCGATATAGGGTTAAAAAACATCGATAAATCGATTGGAACCGTCAAAAATGATACTATCGACAATTTTAACCTTTGCGCCAACAAAAAATAAAACCCTCTGGGGGCTCGCCCCCTTGGGGGGTAAAACCCTTGAGTTCAGGTTCAAAACCTCTGAAGTCGGTCTTCCAGACCTTAAATTCGGTCTCACCGACCTTAAAAACCCTAACCTTGACACGTCAAGCTTGAAAAACCAAATGTTGCAAAATGTTGCTTGCAACATGTGCAACATCCGGTTGCAACTTCCGGATTTCAGTTTGGCTGTCAGTTGTGCCCCCCTTTACTATATATATATATATATATATATATATATATATATATATATATATATATATATATATATATATATATATATATATATATATATATATATATATATATATATATATATATATATATATATATATATTATATATATAGATATATATATATTATTATATATATATATATATATATATTATATATATATATTTATATATATATATATATATATATATATATATTTACATAATTTATTTTTAGAATATGCAGATATATCCTTATATTATATATAATATATATATTATATATATATATATATATATATATATATATATATATAATATAAATATGCCTATAGAGAAATTAGATTCAGGAATTTTCAGCAGAAGAATTTTTTTTTTTTTCTAAATATTATTATTAATAAATTATATTACATGAGCTTTCGGTCGAATCGTGACCTTCTTTCAGATGTGTGATATACAGACTAAATCGAAATAAATAAATAAATTAAAATCAAAATAGTATCAAGAAAGTTTTTGTTTTAGATTTTTAAAAAAAGGTGAGAAGTTTAATATGTTGTTTAAAATAGGATCTATTATGTATTCGTTTTTATATATATATATATATATATAAGTATATATATATATATATAATATTTATATATACTATATATAATATATATATATATATATTATATCTATATATATATATATATATATATATATAATATATATATAATATAATATATTATATAAATATTTAAATATATATATATATATATATATATATATATATATATATATATATATATATATATATATATAATATATAAGTATATATGTTATATATATATATATTATATATATATATATATAATATATATATATATATATATAATATATTATAATATATATAATGTCCCCAAAAAGTAGTGGAACTGATGTTGCATTATAACTTATGTATTGGACTTGCCCCTGAAATTACAAGTTATCTAATTTAAATATAAAGTATGACCCTTGCGAGGTTACACAGCGGTAAAATGTTTCTTCCATTGTTTCATAGCAGTAAGACGGAAGTCATTTTCCCAGAAGTGGTGTTTAGTGTCACTGTGTTACAGTATTTTTTGTTTTCCATCGTACCAAAATGATGACCCTTGAACTTCATTTTCAACTTAGGAAAGAGGTAGAAATCGCACGGAGCTAGATCTGGGCTTGTATGGAGGATGTGGAAGTACTAGAATGTTTTCTTCGCCAGAAATTCCATAATTGAGAGCTCAGTGTGAGATGGGGCCGTTATATATCTCTCTCTCTCTCTCTCTATACTATATATATATATATATATATAATATACATATATTATATATATATATATATATATATTATATATATATATTATTCATATATATATATATATATATTATAATATAAACTGCCTACATGAACTTACATCTAAGTGTATCTACTGCAATGAATGAATTTAGTTCTTAAAATAGAATAGCATCTCCAGGTCCTCCTTCATTTTTCCTCTTAGGTCTGATTTTATAATGCTAAGAGCAGAAAAAGTCGTTCAACGCTAACTTGCTTTGGATGTAGATCAGTAACAGCAATTGCAGCTTCTTGTACAATGTCTGGATACTTATCGATGGCCTCTTCTAATTTAAGCTTCTAAGTTATATCAATTTTTTCAACTTCTTTCAGTGCAGCAGAGAAAATTTTTTTCATGTTATGGAATATTGTATACAAGGATGAGGAAAATCCTTGACCTTTTTCTTGAACCAGTCGAAGCTTTCGACTAAACTCTTCAATATCTAGAAGCTTTTCATACTCATCTTCTGAGCTTTCTGAAAAAATGACTTGAGAAGGTAGTAATGGGGATAGTTGTAGTTTCATCACTTACAATATGTTAAGATGTATTCTTTTCTTCTTGAACTTCTTGCAACCTTTTAATACAAATGGTCACGTT
>JABUQX010094033.1:17500-27500 GCA_015478945.1 Trachelipus rathkii
TTTTGAGGAAATTATATATATATTATATATATATATATATATATATATTATATATATATATATATATATATATATATATATATATATATATATATATATATATTTATTTAAAGGTGTATTCTTTTGATCCAACTATGGGGAATATAAATTATGACCGGAAACCAAATATACATTTTTATAGTCTTGGTCTAAGTAACTTTCAAGGAGAGACTCGTCTTGGAGGCTATAGAAAATATAAGGTAACTTATGTAATTATATATATATATATATTATATATATATATATATATATATATATATATATATATATATATATATATATATAGTATAATATAAAGATATCTATATATATATACTATATATATATATATTATATTATATATACGTAATATGTATATATTATAATATATATATATACATTATATATATATATATAAAAGTAGTGACAAGGGCATTCCGGTACCCGCCTTTTGTATTCTAGGGTGCAATCATATACCTTGATTTTGGCACCCCTTCGGAGAAGGGTTGCGCCAGACGGTTGCGTAGCAACCGTCGTACGTGCCTCCCCCTAGTTTTGGCCCCCCTTTAGGGGCGTAGCCCCCTTTTTTGATGTTTTGACCTTGATATTTTGGCCTTGATACCGTATCAAGGCCTGAAATTGACCATTCTTATCCTGTAACTGTCCTGTATGGACCTGTCCTAACTTATTTCCATCCCCCCTCACACCTACCCCTACACACACACACACGCACAAACACACGGCTACGTATACACCACACACACGCACACCCGTTAGGCTACTTATACACACACAATATGACACTTACACTTACCCATAGACACTTACACTCACCATAGACACTTATACATACACACACACACTATGACACTTACGCTCACACCTACACCTACACCTACACACATACATAGACATACACCCACACACACACATACATAGAAGGATACACACACACACTATGACACTTATACACACATACACTATGGCACTTACACTTACCCATAGACACTTTCACTCACCATAGGCACTTACACACACATACAAACACACACACACACACACTATGACACTTACACTTACTCATAGACACTTACACTCACCCATAGACACTTACACTCATCCATAGACACTTACACTCACACAAATACACACACACACAACCACCCAAAGACACTTACACTCACCCATAGACATTTACACTCACACACATATATACACACACACACACTCGATATCTTAATGCCTCAGCTTTTGATGCCTCAACTTTGATGGCTCAACTTTGATGCCTCAGCTTTAATGCCTCACCTTTGATGACTCAACTTTGATGACGTCATCTTTGGCGGTTCATCTTTGATGGTGTCATCTTTGATGACTCAGCATTATTGATGGTTCAGTATATTTTGATGGTTCAGTACATTTTGATGGTTCCCAATCACTGTAAGAAGTATCTAGTGGTGTTCTCTTAGTGTTCTATGAGTATTCTATGAGTGCCAGGTGAGTGCCAGGTGAGTGCCAATGAGTGCCAATGAGTGTCAGGTGAGTGCCAATGAGTGCCAAGTGAGTGTCACATAGTGCCAACTGAGTGCCACATAGTGCCAACTGAGTGCCACTTTTTCAAGCCTTTTCTAGCCTCCTCTGAGCCTAGAATAGCCCTAATATTGGTGTCTACCCCTAGGTTATAAGGTATGAGGAATCGATTGGTGTATATTACAAGTTGCTAGGATGCTTCCTACTATGAGTTAGTCTTTTTCTAACACTTATAGCACGACAGAATATATATCTAAAGAGATACACATTTGGGGCAGTGAACGCAAACGTTTCCGAGTCCACGTCCGCAGGTCAGCCCCGCCGCGAAACCGCCGCGTGCGCCCGCAGGCGCAATATTACCGCGCAACCGACGCCGCGTGCGCTAGCAGGCGCAATATTTACGCGTATCCGCCGCCGCGTGCGCCCGCAGGCGCAATATTACCGAGCGAACGATAAATATGATATCAATGTAAACTATTCAAAGAATTTCTTTTCAAATATACTATGAGTCATTCATTTTTACTTCATACTTAAACATTTTTTATTAAAAACATATACTTTACAGACCTTAAAGCAGTAAAACAGTAAATCAATAGCTCAATTGCCTAACAACAGAGGGATTAGTAAGGCTTTGTTTTACTGCTTTACTGATTTACTGCTTTAACTCATATACATTACATTCCTTAAAGCAGTAAAACAGCAAATCAATAACGCTGTTGCCTAGCAACAAAGGGATTAGTAGGCTTTTGTTTTACTGCTTTACTGCTTTAACTCATATATTTATTAACATTATGTTTTCTTTTATATTTTTTATTTTTGTTTTATTACTTTTTATTTATTATTATTTTTATTATTTTTATTATTATTTCTATTTTTTTTTTGTTTTTAATACTTTTTATTTTAAAAATTGTAATTGTAAAACACACACACATATAACGTATAATATATTAAAACATTTTATTTTACTAAAATTTGTCGAAATTTTATAAAAACATATAACTTTAGCAGATCTTAAAGCATAAACACAGTAATCACTAGAGCGTTGCTTGGCACGAAGGGGATTAGTAAGGTTTTTTGTTTTAACTGCTTTACTGCTTTACAGCTTTAATTAATCTCATTATTCATTATTCACTTGATTAGTATGGATGTGGAGAAATTTGCGTTCCGAAGTCTGGCTACATGTCTTGTAGCTGGGCCGACAGGATGTGGTAAAACCTTTCTATTATTAAATATTTTAAAGGAAATGGAGATTTTTGAGCATATACCGGTAAAAATAATATGGTGTTATAATGTTTATCAGGAAAAATTTAAGGAATATAAAGATGTTATTCAATTTCATGAAGGGATAAACGATATTAGATCATTGGACAATATACATGGTCATAAAATTATTGTATTAGATGATTTAATGCACAAATTGAATTTGGAAATAGCAGAAGCGTTCACAGTTTATTCTCACCATCTAAATATCTCGGTGTTTTTCATAACACAGAATATTTTTCATCAAAGCAAGCATATGCGAAGTGTTTCTTTAAACACTCAGTATTTACTGTTGTTTGGGCAGAGAAGAGACATGAGTCAAATTTAATGTATTGGCAACTCAAATGTTTCCCCTTAAAGGAAAGAGTTCTTAAAAGTATATAAAGAGGTTACTTCGATCCCCCACGGCTATTTGATGTGTGAACTTTACCCCAAAAACACGTATTGAGTGTTGCTCCGTACCAACATTCTGCCCTATGAGATAGAAACTGTATACATACCTGAATAATGAGTGCTCTAGTTGCCTAGTATTTACCTCTTACAAAAAAAATTTAAAAAGCTGAAACCATCTGAAACAACGTAAACTAATTAGTGAGGAATGAGAAATTCATCCAGTGTGTATGTGAAGTCTGTTTAAATCTTATAAAAGAAAATGTTCCTTTAAACAGACCTCAGAAGGTAAAGCTACGTCGGTATAGAAACATCATTAAAAAACTCTCCCTCAAAATAAAAAATCTGAAAAATAAAAAGAATTTCCTACAGAGAGGAGGAGGGGTATTCCTACCATTACTCTTCTCCGTTATAGCTCCACTGATAACTAAGTCGTTGTCCCCATGATGAAGAAGGTTGCTGTACTTCCATATAATGAGTATGAGAAAATGAAGTATAATAATACAGCATCTGTACAGAATTCAGTTCCTCAGATTCAGCATTCACAACCTCTATATGACCAGTTATTACTGCGCACTGCGCAAAATCCACAATCACAGTTTCATCATTCACAACCCCAATATATGCAGATATTACCACACAATGCATTGACATTACAACCTCTTTCACATCAACAACAACAGTTGCACCAACAGAATCCTTATATTGTGAATGACTCATTATCTTTTCAGCAGCCTCTACCTCATAGCTTATATGATCCTAAAGTTGATCAGATAACCAATTACGAGAAAGAAGTGTACAGGATATTCAGACATTAACATCCATGAGAAATGCATCTTATACATGCCATACAAAAATTGATAGATCTTAAAGACTTTGCATCTACATCCATCACTACGTAACCCTCACCGACACCCGAGATTGTAGATATACCTAATGAAGTAAAACTTGAAGTGAAAAATGAAGATAAATTTAAAAATATCCTAGAGGAGAGCTTACCTATTAGAGTGCGTAAATCAGGAATAGCTTTATATAATATTTTAAAAGAACAATTATCTTTGAATGAAGCAGGGCAGATCGTAATTGATGATGAAATAGTTAAAGGTTCAAATATTGTGGATTTGATAGCTGATCTCTCACGTAACTGGAAGAAGGGTCCTGTAAAAGGATGGAATAAGATCAAACAAGAACTTCAGACTATTAATTTTCCCAGAACTTTAATCTTAAATACACAACGATTAGCAGATTTGGATAATATCCCCGTTACTCCAAGACCTGATTCAAGTCCCTCAGGTACTTCTTACGCTTCAGATAAATTTAAACGTGTTACCAGAGGAAGAATAAGAAAAACACCTTATAATAAACCTAGTTGGATTAAATCGTAATTATGTATTATCATATATATATTTATTTAGTTGTAATGTCTGTGTATAAATAAATATGTTATTTTAAACCTTTTTCTTTATCCCTTGGGACTTTATATCACATTTTTGTGACAAATATATATATATATATATTATATATATATATATATATTATATAATATATATAAAATATATACGTAATATATATATTATATATATATATATATATATATATATATATATATATAACGCTTTACACGTGTGTCAGTAGTCAACATGGAGGCGAAGGAGGTGGTTGATAAGTATTACTTCAATCTGAGGGAACCAAATAGTTTTGGGGGATTCACTAGGTTTGCTTTAAGGTATCCTAATATTGAGAAAAAAGAGTTAAAAACATATTTAGAGGGCGAAGAGGCATTTACTCTACATAAACCTGTAAGAAAAAAATTTCCTACACGGAAAACCATATCTCCGCAGCTCGATAGTGTATGGCAGTTAGATTTATCGGAAATGATTAAATATAGTTCTTATAATGAAGGATTTCAATACATACTTTTTACAATTGACGTATACTCTAGATACTTGTGGTTGAAACCCTTAAAAGATAAAAGATCAGCTACAGTTGCCGATGCTGTACTTGAAATTATAGAGGATGAGCGGAGAACACCTAAATCATTCTGGACAGATTCAGGAATGAAATTCAAGGGGCGAGAGTTTCAGGAGCTGACTTGGGAGTATGGTATAAGCTATTACAATACATTTTCCGTAAACAAAGCGGCTATAGTTGAAAGAGTCCAGCGTACTATTAAAGAACGCATGCATAGGTATTTTACTAAAATGAATACTTTTAAATATATTGATATACTGGACGATCTAGCTTATTCTTATAACAGATCTTACCATAGAACTATAAAGGCAACTCCTTTAGAAATGTCAAAAACTAGAGGCCATCGAACACATCTGTATGAAAAAGAAAACAAAATAAAAGATAATTCAGGAATAAAGGTAAACGATTATGTAAGAGTATCTCGAACAGAAGAAAGATTCAGAAAGGGGTATGAATCCGGAATGGACTACAGGAAGTTTTTAAAGTGCGCATATCCGCCCTTCGTCGTGATAGTTTTAAAAGTTAATATATCTGGAGGATTTAAATAGTGAAAATAAAAGGAGGATTCTATAAACAGGAAATACAAAAGGTAAGGTTCACTGTAACTCACGAATATAAAATTGAAAAGATATTAGCAACGAGAGGTAAAGGAAAAAATAAGCAATCCGACCGAATTTAACACCTATATAAAAGCAAGTGAAATTAAGAATTATTAATCAGTTGTCATTATAATCATGGAGAGTGTAGATCACTTTTATTTAACTCTACCGTCTTCAGCCTCTTTGGATTTACATCCTGATAATAAACTCTCGGATTTTACAACTGTGTTAATGAATCCTATACAACTTGAAAGAGAGGTATACGAAGTAGGATTATGTGAAATGATATTAAATACGGACATAGAAAATTTACCTCACAATCTATTCTGGATGGTGGTGTACAGAAGTGTAGAATGTGTTGAAACTATATTACAAGTGAAAGATACTCGTGATCTGAAAAGGACTACAATTGGTACAAAGCTGAATACGACTACATTTGGTACAAAAGAATACTTCTTTGAAGAATTTGTTCTGCGGAGGGCATATTTTAAATCGGTACCTGCTATTTTTAGTTATTTTAGTTATTTGTCATGTGTAAGGATTTGGTATACAAAACTGATATGCGTACCTATGAAGATAAAGTAATAATATCTTTAAGATCAAAAGTAGTGGTAAACTGCGAGACCGCTGATATGTTTTTTCGAAACGATCACCTGCAGCGAAAACGATATCCGTAAACGGTAGGTGGACTGGATATACTTCATGAAGATATCCTACTATGTTTTGAAGAGGGTTTACTATCTGTGAGAATAACCCCATTGACTCCGCATGAAAAAAGATTGAGCAGACCGAGTACTTGCATTATACATGTCCCCCATCCGAGATGCCCAACCACACCAGGTATGGCTTTATGTATATGCAAATATAATTGATCATCAATATGTAGGTAGTCATATGCTCCTTTATTAAGAGTAGTATATTTTCCCAAAGAGAGTAAAGTTATAACATTCCCTAATGTTCATTATCTACCTCTGAATAGATCAAATTTTGACTCTGTACGCTTGCATATAAAAGATGTAGAAGGAAATCCCTTCCCCTTTACATACGGCGCATTGTTGTGCAAAGTTCATATTAGAAAGAAACAGATGCTGTAACTACAGCATAACGGAATATATATAAGAGGTGCAGTCAGTTATATTTTTTTCATTCATTAACATACTCTCACAGTGCAAAGATAGTATAAGAAAGAAGCTCCTGTAATAATGGACGAAGAAAGGGTATTCAGAGGGTCAAAAATGCAGAGAGGGTATGGTCTGGGTGGATTTTTTGCCAAGTTATGGAGAAGCGCACGGCCTCTACTCAGGAAAGGTGGGGAATATATAGGTAAAAAAGCTATAAGAACAGGTTTGCATACTATTGCAAATATAATTGATCAACCCAATATGTAGGTATACTAAGCTCCTTTATTAAGAGTAGTATATTTTCCCAAAGAGAGTAAAGTTATAACATTCCCTAATGTTCATTATCTACCTCTGAATAGATCAGATTTTGACTCTGTACGCTTGCATATAAAAGATGTAGAAGGAAATCCCTTCCCCTTAACATACGGCGCATTGTTGTGCAAAGCTTATATTAGAAATAAACAGATGCTGTAACTACAGCATAACGGAATATAATAAGAGGTACAGTCAGTTATATTTTTTCCATTCATTACATACTCTCAAGTGAAAAGGATAGTATAAGAAAGAAAGCTCCTGTATAATTGACGATGAAAGGTACAGAGGGTCAAAAATGCAGAAAAGGGTATGGTCCTGGGGTGGCATTTTTTTGCCAAAGTTATGGAGAGCGCACGGCCTCTACTCAGAAAGGTGGGGAATATCCTAGGTAAAAAAGCTATAAGAAAGGTTTGCACACTATTCACGGATATTGTGGCGGAGATACCCTCGTGCATGCATTAAAAAGACGTATTTGCCGATGTTCAAGATGAGATGTTTGGATGATGTAAGCGTAACAACATAAGGACGTAAAAATGTTCAGGCCAAGGTCGAGGGACCAAGAAGATTGTCATAAAGAAAAAGTCTAAGCGGAAAAAACTCTAAAGAAAAATTGTATTGATGTATTTGCTATTTAAATTTATAACTGTTAACCTTTTATACGAGAAGGGTATTACTGTATATAAGTAAGGTTTTTTCATGAAAATGTTCATTTACGACCAGACACTTCGCACATATAAGATGCATTTCCTTCATCTTTCTGTCCTGATTGCTGTAAGAGTGAATTGGATCTCTTCTCCATGACCTACACAGATTAGCGTAAGCGATTCCAACTTTATCAGTATTAATCCTATTGCATTCAATTACTAATACAGATGTTCCTCTAGAGTTCAATATTCCAGGCACCTTCTGATTCAATACGTAGATGCCATCTAATGTGTTTTTTATATTTTAAAACGAAATTGACAAAACCTGATGGTACAGATCTTCCTTCGGGTGATGACCATATATTATATACAGAATCAAATTTCCTGTATACATGTTTCACACAGGTTGAAGTCTATCTCAACGAAACTTCACTAGGTGCGTCAGCGCTAATTTCCTTATACGAGCTATATAGAAGCATTTGTTAAAATATTCAGTGGCGAGCTAAACAATCTCATCCCATCATGTTCGGTTTTTATAGTTTCAAAGATGAAGCTGCACACATAGATAAAGCAAGCTAAAGTTTTTAATATACTTATGAATTTTACGGTCGATTAAATGGCGATATCTTCTCTCAAAGAAGACTCATTCTACATCTGTAGATACTAGAAATCCCTTTTAACCCGATCAAATGCCTAAATTTTGCTCTAAAATAAAGTAAGCTCTGCTCGGCTGATGTTCCAGAACCTGTTTTCAAACTGTTGGAGGCTTATCTCTATGTAAGAAAAGTGAAATTATCACCACAACGTCATTTGGAAATTGAAAAGTCGCTTTTGAATACTACAGCAAAGTATCCTATTAAGAGAGTTGAAACCAAGATATTTAATTTCACTCAAGGATTATCGAGTATCAATATCCCTAACATTGTGAACGGAAATTTACCACAGAAAGTAATAATAGGGATTGTGGAACATGAAGCCTATTAAGGAAATTAATAAAAAGTCACCCCTATAAATTCACGCCCTTTCGGACTAGGGGTAATCAGTTTACATGGGAATGGATTCCTCACGGCTGATTATAATGTTATACAATCAGAGACTATCTCTCTGACAGTGTCCTTTACGACCTTATAGCCAATACTGTATCATCGTAATGATAGTGGGACAGGCTGAAATCTTGAAAATACGCAAGAATAGTAATATTTTATATGCTATGATCTCAGCAGCCGACCTTTAACTTGTAACGCCTATGCATTTAACATTTTTGAGAAAGGGCAGCTTAGGAACTAAGTCTCTCTTTTGGATCAAGTCTACAATCACCCATCACTGTAGTGGTCTATCTTGAACATCCTCAACTCATTGAGATTGACAGAGTACGCAACGTACTTTTGAGTTATTAAAGATGAATGAAGAGGAAATAAAATCGGTGTTTAAAAATGAACATCGCTTTTTAGGTGTATTCGCTATTAACGAAATAAACTCTGTAAAGTTGGAGAAGGATACCTGCTTCGTATTCAATACATCGCCTCGTCACATCACCTCAACAGGACATTGGATTTCCGTTTATAGAGCAAAAAACGATACTGCTCACATAATTGATTCTTTGAATCTAAAATTTATATTGAATAATCATTATATCATCTTATTTTTAAAATATAATAATGTAAGTTATGTAAAAACTATGTCTTACCCCATTCAACCCTTATATTCTAATTTATGTGGAGTCTATTGTATTTATTTCATTAAATGCTTTTTATAAATAATGTTTGTTTTAATAAACTTGTAAATATATTTGATGCTAAATTTGTATGTCAATGATTTTATAGTTTCTATTATGTAATAAATGCTTTAAAATGAAAATGCGATTTTACTACCTTTAACAGTCGTCTATATATATATATATATATTATATATATATTATTATATTATATATATATATATAATATATATAATTCTATTTATATGCATTTTCACCATATATATATTATATATATTATATATATATTTCAAATGGTCCTAAGTGGGTTTGAACCCTTACCCTTGAGATGGTACTCCAGAGTGTTACCTCGACACGCCTTCGCTCCTCTTGGGAAGCTAAGCTTTCAGAGGTAAAATGATGGGTTTCCTTTTAGCCAATCGTGGTCTCGAGGTAACACTC
>JABUQX010094033.1:35000-40000 GCA_015478945.1 Trachelipus rathkii
TTATTATTATTATTATTATTATTATTATTATTATTATTATTATTATTATTATTATTATTATTATTATTATATTATTATTATTATTATTATTATTATTATTATTATTATTATTATTATTATTATTATTATTATTATTATTATTATTATTATTATTATTATTATTATTATTATTATTATTATTATTATTATTATTATTATTTATTATTTTATTTTTTATATTATTATTAGTATTTATATATATTATTATTATTATTTATTATTATTATTTTATTATTTATTTTAATTTAATCAATTAAAAATGTCGTTATAATTTTAGGAAAGGGAAGTTTCATTTTGTTCTTGCAAATTTTGCAATATAATTATTATATATAATAAAATATATATATATATATATATATATATATATAATATAATATATATATATATTATATATATATATAAATTATATATATATATAAATATATATATTATATTATATATATATAATATAATATATAACATCTGCCTTTTTTTCCCCAAGACCTGGGGGAATGTGCGTGACATGCATCGAAAGAAAAGTAGTAGAAGAATATGAACCAAGTCGAAAAGAAAGCCCAGCCTTACCGCCCCCTCCATACCTATTAGTGAGAACTCGTCGCGGTCAGAAAATCCACTCCTAGAGCTTCACGGGACCGCGACGGACCTCACTATGGCATACCGTCAGTGTAGGGTTCATCCCTGGCCCAGGTGGGAACCACACCTCCTCACAAAACCCCGCAATTCTCTCCTATCAAGCACCTTTCTTCTCGCCTCGCCAAAGTCACATTTCTCTCCTGCAGACATTCCTTTAATGACTCAAATCCACTTTTTCTTCGGTTCCCAGCCGATCGATTCCCACACACTCACCACTATACCATCCGCTTACCAACCGACTATCATTCATGCTTTCCACATGACAATCCTATCTCAACGTGCTTTCATTTTATTCTCTCATTTATCTCTTTTTTCACACCAATCAACTCTCTAATACGTTCACTCCACATTTTTAGCAATTCTTCTCACACCTAACACGCCAATACTAAGATTGCCCATCTAAACACATATTGAAACTTTATATCTTATACCGTCTTTTCCAGACATAGTCCTACTACTATACATTAACACAGGTACAACATCCCTCATGGAAGACTCTAGCGCACTCAAGACTTAGTAGTCCCTTTTAACATCCACCAACGATTTAATTTGCACCAGCCACCTTCCTGCCATTCACAATTTCCCTACTACACTCTGCATCATCCGTTCCCATTTTCATCCAACATATAAACTAAATATTTAAACTCAGACACTTGTTCCAGCTGATCACCATCTAAACATAACTTCACACCGAGGACCGTCCTCATCTCACAACCATTAATCTTTACCCTTATCTACGTTATTTCAAACCTCCTTTTACACACCCTGCCAAATCTCTCTATCAATCCTCTCAAACTCTCTTCTTATTCACTCCACAAACCAAATCATCCGATATAATAGGTAGGGCATCCTCCACACCCTACTTACTCCATCATTCACAAAAACATAGCACATTCCTGCCACCCCATCTCTAATTCTTCATAACCCCATCCATATACAAATTGAATAACCAAGGATGACAT
Source organism: Trachelipus rathkii (assembly GCA_015478945.1). Taxonomy (NCBI): domain Eukaryota; kingdom Metazoa; phylum Arthropoda; class Malacostraca; order Isopoda; family Trachelipodidae; genus Trachelipus; species Trachelipus rathkii. Next base: position 36,635 of record JABUQX010094033.1, read on the forward strand.
AATGAGATCCCTGCCCACCTCCTCTATTAATAATTAAACCATATATATATATATATATATTATATATATTATATAATTATATATATTATATATATATATATAATATATATATATATATATATTATTATATTAATATATAATATATAGTATATAAATATTATATATATTATATATATATATATTATATCTATATATTAGTATAATATATATATATATATATATATCTATTATATATATATATATTATTATATCTTTAATTATATAGTATATATATATATAGGTAGTTATATATCATATATAATATATATATAATATCTATATATAATATATATATGATATATATATTATCTACTAAATATATCACTCACATATATATATTATTTATATATCGACAAAGTAATTAAGTATATGATTTCAACTTTTTAAGTACACTTGAGACTGAAAGTATTGAACTGTTAATTTTATAATGGCTGTTTTATAATAAAAATAAATTATTTCATTATAATTACATTGTGCATTTCTTTTTCCGAACTGAAAATATATTTGTTTGGTAATGTGTTGCGTCTGGCATCTTCTGTCTTTACGGTTACTTTACGTATAATCAATTTGGAGATTAGATTCATTGGAAAAGTGGTATATTTTTTTTATTCTCAAAAGCAAGAGAAAAAAATAGTTGAAACAAATTTTTTTTTTACTGTAACTCTGTAAGGACTAAGCTGAGTCAGAGTCGAAATTTTGAATTTGACTGATGGAGTCGGAGTCGGAGTCAGAGTCGGAGTCGAAAATTTTTCTTTGAGAGGAGTCGGGGTCGGAGTCGGAGTCGAAAATTTTTTGTTTAGTGGAGTCGGAGTCGGAAGTCGAAAATCAAAAATTTGAATTTAAGGAGTCGGAGTCGGAGTCAGAGTCCGGAGTCGGAGTCGGGAGTCGGAGTCGGAGTCGGAGTCGGAGTCAGAGTCGAAGTCGGAGTCGGAGTCGGAGTCGGAGTCGAAAAATTTATTTCACGACTCCGCAGCCCTGGTATATAGTCACTTTATTAAAAAAAATGAGTAAGGCACACTTTGGAAAATTCAGAGAATTTTAAAATATATATATATATATATATATATATATATATATATATATATATATATATATATATATATATACTATATATATATATATATATATATATATATAATTAGATATAATATATATATATATTTCTTATCTTTATATAACATATATATTATATATTATATATTATTTGTAGTATATTATATATTATATTATATATATATATTATATATATATTATATATTATATATAATATATTATATTTATTATATATATATATATATATATTTATATATATATATATATATATATATTATTTTTATATATATATATATATATATATATAATATATATATATATATATATATATATATATATATATATATATATATATATATCAGTGGCGAGGCGTGGCATTTTGCAGCAGTCATCGCTACAGTTCCCGGTTCCCTATTCCGTCATTATATATATATATATATATATATATATATATATGATACATAAATAGTTATTTATATTATATCTATATATATATATATATATATATATATATATATATATATTGACAAAGTTACTTAACGCCCACGCGGAATGGGAGGACAGATAAAAAATTTTTTTTTTTTGCTGGTAACCTCTATGATCCATAAATAGATGTTCTAGGGGCAAAATGAATTATTTTTTTTTTGTTCATATGTTCTAAGGGTGAAATGAGGTTAGGTTAGGTTAAGTTAGGTTAGATTAAGTCAGGTCAGGTCAGGTCACTCCTAGGAAAATTTTTTTTTATTTCGTATAAAAAAAAAAGGTTTAGTTACACTTCCAATTTTATTTTCTTTCTTTTCCGTTCTCTTTCGACCGCTCGACACAAGAAAAAGTTACATATTCCAATACATATTATTTCGCAGGGTAATCTAGTTTCCCAAAAGAAATAAAAAAAATTTTTATTTGGATTAAATAGTTTTCATTTCGCCCTTAGAAATGTTCAATTTTTATTAAACTTTAGTTTTATATTCAGTAAATTTACTAATTTATAGTATTTTCGCGTGGGCGTTAAGTAACTTTTACTATATATATATATATATATATATATATATATATATATATATATATTATATATATAATATATATATTTATATAATATATATAATATATATATATATATATATATATATATATATGGGCGTAGGCAGGGGGCAGGGGGGCACTTGCCCCCCTAAATCTTGGCGAAATAAAAATTATGGACCTTATATGTTTGCCAGACGATGTTTTTAAGGGTTTAGTAGTAGAAAAACTGAAAAAAATACATCAATCGATAGATAATGAAGTAGTAATTACTAATTACTAACGTATTATTTTATTTTTTCTAAAGTTTTAATGTGTTTTCGTTTTCATATTGGCTTAAAGTCAACTAGTTTTGTGCTTTTATACAGCTGGATTCTTCTGACATTATTCTCCGCTAGAACTTTCAGTATGTCGATAACATTTGGCGGCTGCCAAAGCTCTTAAATCAATCATGGAAGGCGTACCCGTTCATATTCAGCTGCAGACAACACATTAAAAAACAATTGCAGAAAATAAAAGAAATATTACAGCAATTTTGAAGACCATAATTATATATATATATATATATATATATATATATATATATATATATATATATTATATATATATATACTATATATAGATATAATAATTATATAAAAAAAAATAAAAATATATATATATATAAAAATATATAATATATATATATATATATATATATATATATATATATATATATATATATATATATATATATATATATATATATATATATATATATATATATATATATATATATATATATATATATTATATATATATATATATAATATATTTATAATATATATATGTATATATATATTTATATAATGTTATATTAATATATATATATATATATATATATATATATATATATAATAACTATAGGTATATATATATATATATATATAATATATATATATAATATTATATAATATATATATATTATATATATCTATATATATTTATATATGTATATATCTATATATGTATATATATATATATATATATATATATTATATTATATATTATATATATATAATTATATATATATATAGTATATTATATATATCGTGAAATATTTTTGGATAATTACGTATATATATATATATATATATATATAGGCCAGCCTCTAGAAGAGCCACAATCCATATCTCAAAAACTACTACAGCTACCGGAAAAAGGAATACATTGCTGAATCCCTGGCAAAATTTTTACCGAGAGGAAAACTGTAAA